>PVKP010001893.1:0-134184 GCA_004027715.1 Plecturocebus donacophilus
ATGAGAACACATGGACACAGGGAGGGGAGCACTATACGCTGGGGTATGTTGGGGGGAAATAGGGGAGGGACAGTGGGGGGGAGGGACAGTGGGGGGTGGGGAGTTGCGGGGAGATAGCATGGGGAGAAATGCCAGATATAGGTGAAGGGGAGGAAGGCAACAAATCACACTGCCACATGTGTATCTATGCAACTATATTGCATGTTCTTCACATGTACCACAAAACCTAAAATGCAATAAAAAATAAAATTAAAAAAAAATAAGAAAACATTTATAAAAAAAAAAAAGTTTGATCCATCTGGAGTTAATTTTAGTGTAAGGTGTAAGGAAGGGGTCCAGTTTCAGCTTTCTATTCATAGCTAGCCAGTTTCCCCAACACCATTTATTAACAGGGAATCCTTTCCCTATTGCTTGTTATTATCAGGTCTGTCAAAGATCAGATGGTTGTAGATGTGTGGTGTTACTTCAGAGGTCTGTGTTCTGTTCCATTGGTCTATATCTCTGTTTTGGTACCTGTACCATGCTGTTTTGATTACTGTAGCCTTGTAGTATAGTTTGAAGTCAGGTAGAGTGATACTGCTAGCTTTGTTCTTTTTGCTTATGATTGTCTTGGCTATGTGGGCTCTTTTTTGGTTCCATATGAAGCTTAAGGTGATTTTTTTCCAGTTCTGTGAAGAAGGTCAGTGGTAGCTTGATGAGGATAGTTTTGAATCTGTAAATTACAATGGGCAGTATGGCCATTTTCATGATATTGATTCCACCTAACCATGAGCATGGGATGTTTTTACATCTGTGTGTCCTCTCTTATTTCCCTGAGCAGTAGTTTGTAATTCTCCTTGAAGAGGTCTTTCACATTCTTTGTTAGTTGTATTTCCAGGTATTTTATTCTGTTTGTAGCAATTCTTATTCTTCAGTATATACTTTTAGGACATCCGTAGCAGCATAAAGAAGCTCAAATGTAACTGTTTGCTTAATATCATTAAATGATCTTTCAGGTGATATTTATGTGAATGTGAGAAATTTCTAATCAAACACAAAGAATCAGAATCCTTGGGACAAGTGATCCTAGTAAATCATTTTATACAGACAGTCTAATGGAAAAGGCAAGAGAAAATTACCTTTAAATAATATCTTAATTTCTTCAAGTTTTAACATATGTTCTCTTAATTATTTATCAGACAAAAAGGTTATTTTTCTTTTTCCTAAAAATCTTAGCCAGAACTAGAGCACATATATCCATGGTAACCCATTTTCATTGGAATCCATTTCATTTCTTTCTTGCAATTAGTTTGTAATTACATTGACCCTTCTTTTCCATTTTCCATGGCAATTCTCTCCCACTTTGTACCTTTTCTAGAAATCTTAAGTCATAGTATTTTTCAACTTTCCATGTGGTATGTCATGAATAAGTCCTAAAGGTTCTAATTCAATGGCTAGTTAAATGTTTCCAAATAGAAAACTGTATAAAATCTTGCATGTTCTTACTTATACGTAGGAGCTATAAAAAATGGATCTCATGAAGATAGAGAGTATATTGGCAGTTACAAGAGGCTGGGAAAAGGAAGAAGAGTGGATGAAAGAGGGAGTATATGTGTATTTATTACTAATGAACTGTACACTTAAAAATGATAAAGATGGTAAATTATATATGTATATTTTATCTCAACAATAAAAAAATAAATATCTGCTTCTGCAGAAGGAAAAGGAATAAAGAGCTTCCAATCAACTTATTAGACATCACTTCTTTCCTTTAGATGGTACATATCTGAAATTAGAAGGGTTTTTGACTCTTGGCCTGGCCCAGGGGTGCCACAACCATGGCGTGAACATGGAAGAGTACTGATCCAGTCCACTGTGGTTCAGAGAGGCATGTCTGTATTTTACACTATGCATGTCACATGGTCAGAGCTACTAACAGGTAAAACTATGAAAGAGTCCAAGTTTGTCTTTGCATCTTTTTGCTGTCTTCCCCCGAGTCCCTCCCCTCTGCTCCTTCCCTTTGTCCATGTCAACAAAGGGACCCCAACTGTGGACATCCATTCAGGATAGCTGATACGGTTTTGCTCTGTGTCCCCCCGCCAATCTCATCTTGAATTGTACTCCCATAATTCCCACATGTTGTGGGAGGGACCTGATGGGAGATAACTGAATCATGGAAACAGTTTCCCCCATATTGTTCTCATGGTAGTGAATAAGTCTCACAAGATCTGATGGTTTTATAGGGGTTTTCACTTTTGCAACTTTCTCATTCTCTCTTTGCCTGCTACCATCCATGTACGATGGGACTTGCTCCTCCTTGCCTTCCACCATGATTGTGAGGCGTCCCCGGCCACGTGGAATGGTAAGTCCAATTAAACCTCTTTCTTTTGTAAATTGCACAGTCCTAGGTATGTCTTTATCAGCAGTATGAAAACAAACTAAGGCAACAGCTCTCTAGTTTCACCCTTGTTCCTCCCTCTGACTAAATAAAAAAATACTTGTTTCAATTGGACTGTAAGCTCCATAAAGACAGGGGTCGGCTCTGTCATTGAATACTCAGTGTTTACTGTATAACAGGGGCTCCACAAATATTGTAAAATTAATGTTCCAGATTTCAGGGCTTTTTAAATGAATGAGGCTTTACTCCTTGCACTACAAAATCTATTTTTGGAATGATTTATTTCACAAAAGTGCTTTAGAATTCAACAACAGCTTAGCACAAAAAAGAAAAACTTTATTATAGATGTTTCAAACGTGAAGGCAATTAGAGGGACTCTCCAATATCCTACACCATAATATAGGCAATTATCTACTTTTCCTTCCCAGCCAAGCTCTCAACTCAACCATCTTTTATTTATTTATTTATTTATTTATTTGAGAGCATTTCACTCTGTTGCCCAGGCTGGAGTACAGTTGTACAATCAAGGTTCACTGTAGCCTTGAACTACCAGGCTCAAGCAATCCTCCCACCTCAGTCTCCTAAATAGCTGAGACTACAGCCAGGTACCACAACACCCAGCTTTTTTTTTTTTTTTTTTTTTCAGAGACAGAGTCTCACTATTTTGCCCAGGCTGTTCTCACCTCCTTGGCTCAAGCAGTCCTCCTGCCCTGGCCTCCCAAAATGTTGGGATTACAGGCATGAGCCACTGCACCCAGCCAACCATATATCATTTATTCATGTTCTACAAACCTGCATTTTTTGGAAAGTGTCCTTCCATGGCACAGTACACTTTAACACTTGTAAGTATGCACAGCTGGAGTGCTTTGCTACATTTCTACACAAACATGTTTGTATATATAGACATATAACATTTAATGGATTGGAATGACCAAAAGAAGGAGAGAAGAAAGGAAGAAGAGAAAGGAAAGAAAAGGAAGGAGGAAGAGAGAAGGAAGAGAAGGAGGAGAAATATAATTTAGAAACATGAGCTTGGGTTTCTTAGACATAAAGTTGCAATCAAATTTTCTAATTATTTGCTTAATTTGTAAACCATTTTATTGACATGCGATTGACATATACAGCTGTAGATATTTAATGTATACTTTTAAAGCCACACAAGGCAATATGCAGGTGTTACACAAAAATGAACGTAGAACAAATCAAAGGAAAGAAAATCTGTGGAATTATAATACTGATTAGCAATTGCTAAATAATGCTGTGGCCTTGAACATTCATATATGTGAAAAAGGAATGATTTGAGGAAGCAAAGTGATGAAGTAAAAGGTGTCTGGTTTTCAAATCAAACAGCCTGGATATAAGCCCTGACTCTGGCACTAATTTTAAAGTCCGACTCTTCATCTCAGGGCTTCCATCTATAAATTAGGGGTGATAAAAATACTAAGTCTGGTTGTGTTGAGTTTTAAATGAAATAGTGTGCATAAAGAGTGCCTGGATCATGGAAGTGTCAATAAATAAACAGGCTTAATTATTTTTTAATATTTTGTCATTTACAGACAAATCAAGTGTCAAATGAAAGGTTAATAAACTTTTTTTCCCTAACCTGATCATTCAAGTACACTAGATCCCTTCTGAAATACCATTCATCAGAAAAAAGAATTTGACACTAGCCACCCATGTGGACCACTACAAGATGTATTTCTACCCATAACACTTTCCGTCTCTGTCCTGACTTGCGGGCATTTGTCAGGAGATTTCATTAGAGTTGGCTGGAGTTTTGTGAATAGGGAAAACATTTAGAACTACTTTGTAATTGAGCACATCAAATGCTCATTTATTCTGTACAACAATTCTAAGAGGTAGATATTAGTTCCTGTGTATGTATGAAGCAACTCCATTCTATTGAATGGAAGTAACTAAATTACATAAATTCTCTCAGCTTGTCAGTGGTAGAAACAGGATTCAAATTAGGCTGACTGCAAGCCTTTCTGTCACATAATAATACCAAATGAGAGTCAATTTCAAGC
This sequence comes from Plecturocebus donacophilus, assembly GCA_004027715.1. NCBI lineage: Eukaryota > Metazoa > Chordata > Mammalia > Primates > Pitheciidae > Plecturocebus > Plecturocebus donacophilus. The sequence continues at coordinate 4,405 of PVKP010001893.1, forward strand.
AGATGGTCTTCTAGTTTTCAATGCAACAGTAGTTCAGAAAAAGAAATACCTGTGCATGCCAAGTTTAAAGAATAGACTTTTAGGCACCATGAAATCAAATAAGATAACATTAAAAGTTTATTTCTGATTGATTATTTCAGGAGAATTTTAAAGATCAGAATTCATAATAGAACAAAAATAATAACATTGGCGTGATGCCATAGAATGTTGGTTTGGTAGCCATAAGTGCTGAATCTAATTCTCTTTTTTACTGTAGTCTTGGAAACTGTTTGTAAAACTCTCTGTGACATAGGTTCAAATTCTCTGTTTTCCAGAGAATGTTTTTCTCCCAGTAGTTCATTTCAAGATGCAACAGATGTTCCTTCTAAATGATTAATTACTCAGAACTTAAAGAATACCTTTTGGGAAGTCAGTTTCTTTACACTCTCTTGCTGATCATCAGAAAATCCAACATACTTTTTAAAAATTTAATTTGGTGGAAATTCGTTTTTAATAGCCATCATATTGATGTATAATTGATATATAAAAATTGCACATATTTCATGTATACTGTTTCATTAGTGTGAATATACGCATATATCAAATACATTTTATCTGGAGAGTTTTGGCTTTTTTCCCACTTTTCTCAATAGAATGAAAGGTCAGAATGTTGTGTTGCTTTCTGTCATCATTCATGCACAATACATCCACTGGTCATTCCTTAGCATTCATCTTCTGAGATAGTGTTCATAAAATATCTACATGATTACCCCATCTCAAACAAGCCTTAGTCTATGGTGTATGTTAAAACAGCTACACCATAAAGTTTTCAATATTGATAACTTTAAAGTTTCCATTACAGATACATCCACAGGGTTTCCCTAGTTGTTTCCAGAATGCATAATCTTTGTGTTTTTGCATCAGAAGTTCTGTTAACTAGAAATATTGTAGGCCAGTTCTGCACACTTTCTTCCTTAAAATCTTAGGCATGTTGCAAGTTGATATTAAGGCACTTTAAAGTGAATGAATGGATGCCTAGATGGCTTCAGGGAGGTATTAAAACAAAGGATGAGCTTTGCTTAACAGGAATTCAATTACATGAAGGGTAACTATACTATCTTTAAATAATAATGAAAATAATAATATGAGGTGCAATTTCTGAAATACTATGTGTTTAATATACCAAGAGCTATGTATGGCATTTATCTCACTTTGATCCTTTTAAAATTTTGGTATTATTATTATTGTCATCTTACAATTTAATAAAATGAGACTTGAGAAATTCAATAATTTAACTAAGTTTCCACATCTAATAAGTGATAAAAGCAACATGTAATTCTAAGTCTGTCTGACCCTTAGGCTCAGGCTGTTAACCACTATACCATACTACCTTTCTAAAACTTTAGAATTGTGTGTGTATGTGTATGTGTGTGTGTGTGTGTGTGTGTGTGTGTTACCCTGTGAATATCACATTTACATCGTGTGTCCCTTAAAAAACAGTCAAGATATCTTGAAAAGAAACATTTGGTAAAACTGGAGGTTATTTGGTAAATGAAGTACTAAAACCATTTCTACTATAATCAGGAGCTGTCCACATTAAAGAAAGCAAAATAATTTGATTTTTTTCCCTTTATATAAGCTGTCATTCTTGCCACTGTTTTGTCTTTCTGTCAGAACTGAGCTAGAATGTGTTTAAAAATAGTGCTGCCATAATATATACAACATTTGTGTCACAAACATTTTCTAAGCATTTACAATGTGCTCGGTCCAGTATTAGGCCCTGGGGATACATGCATGCAGCCTACACAGTCCACAAAAGGAAACAGTTATGTATATTTAGGGCTTGTTCTGAAGTACTAGGTTTTTGTATTAGTCCATCCTCACACTGCTATCAAGAAAGGCCTGAGACTGGGTAATTTATAAAGAAACGAGGTGTAATTGACTCACGGTTCCGCATGGCTGGAGAGGCATCAGGAAACTTACAATCAGAGCAGAAGGCAAAGGGGAGCAAGACACCTTCTTCACAAGACAGCAGGAGAGAAGTGAGAATAAGCATAGGAAAAACTGCCACTTTAAAAACCATCAGATCTCGTGAGACTCATTCACTATCATGAGAACAGCACAGGGGAAACCACTTCCATAATCCAGTCACTTTTCTCCCTTGACAGGTGGGGATTACAATTCTAGATGAGATTGAGGCTAGGGCCTAGAGCCAAACTACATCAGTATTTAAACTTAAACAACACAGCATGCCTCCTAGGCATCATATACCCTAATAATTACATGTGAACAACAGTCAGTTGATCAGGAAACATTTGCTAAATCCCTGCTGTGTACCAGGAACTGTATTCGGTGCTAGTTATACAATGGAGAACAAGCTAGGCACTACCCTTACCTTCACGGGGTTACAAAGTAATGTGTGTGTTTGGGGGAGGTGCTTCAACAAGGCACACAGCCCAGTCTTAAAGAGGGGATGAGAGCAAGGAGTAGTAATTAGCCATATGAATGTGGAGAAGGGAATAAACCTCTTCAAGAAGCAGGAAAAACTTCACTCTGCAAAGTTTCTGAGCTAAGACAGAGCTCAGTGCCAGTACGTCTGCAGTACAGAATTTGATGCGAGAAAGGAAAAGCATTCAATTTATATTATTCCATACAATCATTCAACTCACATTAGCCATATTAGAGAGTTTGAACAATAGGAAGTCTTTAACAGGTTTTAAACCAAAAAAAAAAAAAAAAAAAAAAAAAAAAAAAAAAAAAAAAAAAAAAAAAAAAAAAAAAAAAAAAAAAAAAAAAAAAAAAAAAAAAAAAAAAAAGACACAAACAGATTTACTTAAAAAAAAAATCTTATGTTCTAGCTGCAGACTAAAGACTGAATTAGAAGGGAGCTAAACTCAGGGTAGGAAGATCAGTAGGAGATATTTTGTGATAATTCAAGTGAGAGAGGTTCAAAGCCTAACCTAGAGTGATGGCCTCAGGATTAGAGAGAGACAGATTTCATAGCTATAAATGGTATACAATCCACAAGGATAGATATATAATTCCATGTATGTCATAAAGAACTGAGGCAAGAGAATCACTTGAACCTGGGAGGTAGAGTTTGCAGTGAGCTGAGATTGCACCACTGCACTCCAGCCTGGGTGACAATAAATAAATAAATAAATCACCTCATATTGGAGGCTTTCTATATAGAGAATAACTTCTTACTGTATGCTGTGTCTGTAATTGCACGAAATTCCTTTTCTTCACTTAGCATATCATATTGTAGTCTGTTCACATGCTTGTTTTAATCACTGAAGTGTAAGTTCCTTGAAGGCAGAAGCTAAATCCTACCTATATATATACATATCTTTTTTATCACAAGTTCCTACTACAGTACCTAGCAGACAAGGAACAGTACCCAACCTTTTTGGCAGCAAGGAACAGTTTCATAGAAAACAATTTTTCTACAGATGGTGAGGAGATGATTTCAGGAGAAACTGTTCCACCTCAGATCATCAAGGCATTAGTTAGATTCTTGTAAGGAGCATGCAAACTAGATCCTTTGCATGTGCAGTTCACAATAGGGTTTGCACTCCTATGAGGATCTAATGCTGCGGCTAATCTGACAAGAGGCAGAGCTCGGTGGTAATGTTTGCTCACCCTCCACTAACTTCCTGCCATGCAGCCTGATTCCTAACAGGCCATGGACTGATAATCAATCCATGGCCCAGGGGTTGGGGACCCCTGCAATAAACAATAAACATTGTCTTAGAAATATTTTAAGTCTTGTTGCTTTCTCTCTTTTTTTTCTTTTTTTGAGATGGAGTTTCGCTCTTGCTGCCGAGGCTGGAGTGCAATGGTGTGATCGCAGCTCATTGCAACCTCCACTTCCGGGGTTCAAGTGATTCTCCTGCCTCAGTATACTCAGTAGCTGGGATTACGGCATGTATCACCGCACCCAGCTAATTTTGTATTTTCAGTAGAGACAGGGTTTCTCCATTGTTGGTCAGGCTGGTCTCAAACTTTTTGACCTCAGGTGGTCCACCCGCCTAGGCCTCCCAAAGTGCTGGGATTACAGGCGTGAGCCACTGCACCCTGCCCAGTCTTGTTGCTTTCTTAATGTACATTGGAACAAGACAGATTGCCCTTTCTAATGCTAACTCAGTAAACTTATACTAGGCAGACAGCGGAAATAGCTTCACTGTGTCTATTGTTCAAAGATCAGGGCAGCTCTTTATGTGCCCAATCAACCCCACTCCAGTGCTTAGAATGCCACAGATGGGACCAAAAACAGTTAACAGAATCAAAAAATTCTCTTAGTCCTGTATTTTACACATACCCCCATGCCCACCCCTCCTCCCCACATACATATACACATCACAATATAACAACTTTTGATGTTAATTTTCCAAGTGACTGTAGAAAAATCATTCGCTGCTGACACGAAGACAGCACTCCTTTTCTTTGAAACATAAACTCTTTTCTACAAAACAGTTTAAAATAGAGCTTTCTCTCCAAGTTACCCTGAAGAGTCAATGATACTAATAACAAATTTGTCTTTATTGAGCTTTTGCTATGGGCTGCACATATTTTTTCATTCAATCTCCTGCATGCATAGTTTCATTCACTCTTCTTTATAATAGAATGAAAAAGGTATTGTGAATATTTCCATGTAAACATGAGGAAACCAAGGTTTACAGATCACAGAGTCAGTGAGTTAACTAAACTGGGGTTCATGTCAGATGCCTGTGACAACCAAGCCCAATTTGGGGACTGCTGCTGTCCTGGGGAATGATTTCTGACCTCTCAATTGTGAAGAGGGGAATTTCTAACATGAGTCCTGCAGGTGATATAGTTTGAACGAACTAAAGGATCACTAGGTGCTATGTCAGAGTATTATAATAATGGGAAAACAAAGAAAATACCAACAAAAAAAAAATCAACTTCACTAAGTTTTTCATTAATATATTTCACAAATAATTTTTATCACTTACTATATGCCAACACTTTTACGGCTACTGGGGAGACAGTGGAGAATGAAAGAGAAATGGTTCCTGACAATTTAGCAACTGAATTTTACTAGAGGCAAGGGATAATCAGTAAAAAATTAATAAATATACAATGTAATGCTGGGTAGTGGTAACAGTGATAAAGTAACTTTGTAGCAGGACAGAGGGATTATGGGATTATACAGGAATTTTATTTTAGAGGCACCAAGGAAGGCCTCACAAATATGGTGACTTTTGAGCAAAGGGTTAAAGGAAAGGAGACACAGCAATGGAAACATCTGGAAGAAAAGCACTACAAGCTGAGGAATGCGAAATATACAGGTCCTTTGGCAGGAACATGCTTGGCCTGTGTTGAACAAATAACAAGCAGACCAGTGTATCTGAAGCCCAGAAGCACTGTGGGCTCTAGAGGCCAGGGTGAAGATCACATGGGGCCTGCTAGACCTTGTATGTGCTTTGGATTTTATGTTTAGTTTAAGAGGACATCATTGGAGGGTTTTGAGCAGTTATGCCAAACAGTGATCATTCTGGCTTCTGTATGGAGAATCATTACATGCAAAAGAGAAAGAAGAGAGGAAACTTTTGCAGCTGTGATTTCTGTGAGAGATGAAGGTGGTTTTTCCTGTGGTAGTAGCAGCAGCAGAGAAGGGAGTAAGAGCTGACAAGTCTGCTGGAGGCAAAGGGCAGTGGAGGCCCCATGAGATGAACAGATCGTTGGGATCAGAGTCTGAATCATATTTATAGGATATGCCACCTGTAGTCTGGAGCTGGAAAGGCAGAGCCAGGAGTAAGTACATAGCAAAGGAAACCCCAGACAAAGCTTAAAAACCAAGAACTAGGAGTGAGTCCAGGGCCAGAATTTAGTGAACAAGGGATTTAACTAGGAAGGCTTTAGTTTAAAGTAAACTAGTTCAGTCAAGACAGTCAAGGATAAGCATGGAGCTGGAGCAGTGACACAGCCAAAGAATGTGAAGTTGGGCAGAAAAATTGTACAAAGGCCAAAGTGTTCGAGTTTACAAAAATAGGCCTGAGGGTTTCTGTATATCTACCTCTCTCTCTCTCTCTCTGTCTCTCCCCCCCACCGTCTTCGCCAGGATTGAGGTGAACAATTTGAAAATATTTCTCATCAGAAATAGTCCAGGACTATTTTTGATGCAAGTGAACCCTAGAAGATGGGGGATAGCCAAAGGATAATCAGAGACCTCAGTGAGATCCATCGTTTCATCAGGCCAGGAGCAGCTTACTCACTCACTGGCCAAACACCTGGAGGACAGAGGTGACTGTAAATCACAGCAGTTCAGATTATGGGCATTGGAGACCATATACTTCGAGTTCAATTCTGGCATTTCTCCATTGACTTAAAATCATGAAATCTACAAATTTGAAAAGGAGAACTTTATTTCTTATGGAGAGTTGCAACGTGCAGGCTGAGAAGCGTAGCCTCCAGCAGAGACCAAAAGCACGAACTTTGAGAGAAGGAGGGTGTTATAGAAGTTTTATGCTTGATGGATTGGCCTGAGTCATTCATTAGAAGTCATGTGCATGCTTCCCATGTTCACTGTGGGGTGGATACTTAACATTAAAATGCAGTAAAATTCACTTTTATACAACAAAAAGTGAAACAGACTACACAGAGGTGACCTGTGGCCAGACTTTGTGGACCAGACAGATCCACAGCGGTTGGTGATCACTTATCAGGAAGAAATGCTGGTAATTGTCGTGTCGAAACTTCACAAGAGGAGGGGAATTTGGTCACAGCGCCAGGAGGTCGGTTGAAGTCAGTGGAGTAAGGCTTCCACTGTTTGTTTTCTGTTCCATTCTTCCATCCTACGGTTTCTGTTTAACTCTTAGGAAAAAAGTCTAATGGCAGTTAGTGAGAGAGGGGATATAATGAGCCAGGACCTGCCTCCCATCCTGTCATGGGCAGAAAACTTAGTTTTTAAGGTTTTTCTGGGGTCTCCTCGGCCATGAGGGGTTGATTCAGTCAGCTGGGGACTTAGTGTTTCACTTTTATTTCACACCCCTCATTGTGTGAACTTGTGCAAATTTTCTCCTTGTTCTCCAGTCTCATCCTTTGTGCTTCCAGTTCACCTTCTGTAATACTAACATCTATCTCCTAGAGGAGGTGAGAGCTAAATGAGGCAATATATGTGAAGGGGTCAGAACAGTCTCTGAATCATAGTAAGAATTAAATGAAGTAATATATGTGAATGGGTTAGAACAGTGTATGAATCATAGTAAGGATTAAATGAGGTAATATATAAGTGGTTAGCACAGTCTCTGAACCATTGGAAGTGCTGTATAAGTGGTATTATTGTGACCCAAGAAAGGTGTTAGTCCACTTGTTAAATTATTTGAAAGATAAAAGAAGTCTCTCCCAATGAAAGCTGGGTGCTATTTTTGAAAGAACATGAGATTTGGTATCAGGTATCAAGTTCTCTCTCATTTGTTGGTGGAAGTTGATTCTGTGTTGTGGAACAAATCTGTTAAACCTCTCTGAGCCTCAGTTTATTAATATGTAAAAAAAATTAGGTTAATATTTGCCTCAAGTTTACAATAAGAATCAAATTAATCAGAGTGTGAAAGCACTTTGCAAACTATTAATGACACAAAATTGAATTCTAACTGATTCTGGGATTGAAGAAAATAATGTTCATAGAAATAAAGGAGGAAATGTTAGTGTTATTTTATCACATTTTCTCATCAAACTGTTGATGTCTTTGTCTATAAATTCTCTCTTTTAGTATATGTATTCCTCCTAAGCTCTAAATTTATATGCCTGCTTAATAAAACATTAATTTTCTGTAGGAACACAACTTCTTCACACCGTCCCTCAGTGTGTATCAATTGCCTTCTATATCAGTTCCACATCAGCTACAGAGGTGAGAAAAAGAAAAATGATCCTTGACATGCAGGAGCTGACCTGGTACTCTCAGCTAGGGCTTATTGTTCTGCTGATGAACATAAGTAGTTTCACACATCAGTATTGGACAAAGCCACTCTGTGACTAAGATGAGTCAAGACTAAAATAGGATAATTTCATAATTATATCTGAGCACACAAAATACGAACACCATCGAAGCCACAAAATACCAAACATCCTTTTCTCCCAGTTAATATAAATAACTGCAACTTCTTTACCAAACATGGCTTTAACCTTTGTTTTTCCTCCTTTAAATAAGATTTGTAAAAATACTCAATCATAGAATTACCCCTGATTCCTGACAGCATTTAATCCAAAGCAAAATCCTGCTCTTTACATCTTCCTGAAATCAACTGACATAAGCCCAAGTCCTGTACAGCTGAGCCTTGAACAATGCAGGGGTTAAGGGTGCCGACCCCATCCCACATCCCCTACATGCTGTCGAAAATCTGCAGAGAAGTTTTGACTCTCCAAAAGCTTTACCACTAATAGTTTCCTGTTGATCAGAAGCCTTACTGGTAACATAGAGTCAATTAACACGTTTTGTGTGTTATAGTTATTGTATACTATATTCTCACAATGAGGTAAGCTAGAGAAAAGAAAATGTTATTAAGAATATCATAAGGAAGAAAACATATATTTACTATCCATAAAGTGGTAGTGTGTCATCATGAAGGTCTTCATTCTCATCATCTTCACGTTGAGTAGGCTGAGGAGTAGGAGGAGGAGGAAGAAGAAGAGTCAGTTTTGCTGTCTCTGAGTTGGCAAAGGTAGAAGAGATGGAATGGAAGGGGAGGCAAGAAAGCCAGACGCCTACATTCAGTGTAGCATTTATTGAAAAAAAAAAACTGTGTAGAAGTGGACCCATGAAGTTCAAACCCATGTTGCTCAAGGGTCAACTTACTAAATTTTCCTCTGAAAACATTTTACTGAGACATGCGTAGTTCCCCATGGAATATGTTCTATATGTGTGTTTATTCAAATGTGCTCAAACCAAAACTTCTAGAATCATGCTGTTTATGTGTACAGGTCTAGCAGCTTTACCTTAGGAAGTTCATTTAGCCAGTATTTCCTAAATATTTTCTGTGTCTCAGGCAAAATGCTAGTTGCTAGAGAAATAGCAGAGAATATGGCAGATGTAGTCTCTGGGCAGAAAAGAGCTAACACAGTAGGCTTGACACTGCTATCCTTGAAAGAGCCTGTTGGTCCTTGCTTGGTATCTGGGAATTTGGCTCTTAGAGTGTTCTCATTAAACAGTTAACTAATAAGGGCTAGATTGTATGTAGACAGTTTATGCTGTATACCTTCTTTCCTTGTGGGAATCTGGAATTTTGTTAAACTCTGTGCAGAGTATGCCTATGTGACCAACCTCCAATAACCCTGGTACTATGTCTCTAATGGGCTTGCCTAGGCAGAAATGTCATATGCAATTTGCTGGTTTTGTTTTGTTTCTGGGGCAGAGTGTGTTCTGTGTAAGCCCTGATGGATTGGAGAAAGCTTAAGGAAGCTCAAATATGGATTCCTCCAGACTCTACCTTTGTCTCTTTCCCTGATGATTTGGTGGCTGTGCATCCTTATTACACAGTTGTAATAAGTTTTTAGCCTTGAGTACATCTATATGAAGAGTCCTGTGAGCTAGGGAATCACGAAAGTTGGGAAAGTTTTGGGGATTCCCGACACAGTCCCTCATGAAGTTTATAATCTACCATAGAAGATAGATAGATGACAAGGCCCTTCCATTACAGTGCAAGATTTCTATGACAGGAGAATTTCATGGCACTATGGAGCACATGGGAGGAATCCTTCACCTGTCCTGATAGGGTCAGGATAATTTTTCTAGAGAAGTGAAGTTCATACTGAACCCTGAATGATAAGGTGACATCCAGATGGATGCAGCTGATCTTAACATTCTGATACATTTTTAAATACAGCTTCATAGAATAGCCCTCAACATACCTCTAAAAACCATAATTGTCAGGATACCAAAGCTTTAAGAACAATAGAGATATATCCTATAACAATAATAACAGATCTTAGCTGGTCCAAAGAACTTTCTATGGCAACAGAAAAGTCAGCAAAATAGTGTCTTCCCTTGGTTTAGAATTTATGCTTGGCTTGTCCATAGATGCTGGTTATTAACCCCTAGTCCTCAGATTTCACATTGTTGCTCCCAGACCCCCAATCTCTCCTGGATTAGCTTGATCTTCATACATAAGATTTGGGGTTCAGATCATGTACCCCTGTCTTCCAATCTTAGAATAACATTTTTTACTACTGCCCTCTTGATGCTTTATACTTGTAAGAACCTGCCCCATTATGTAATTGAGATTGAATACTAGCATTTTTTATTTTTCATTTTTGTGGGTACATAGTAGGTGTGTATATTTATAGTTTAAATGAGATATTTTGATACAGGCATGCAATGTGTAGTAATCATATCAGGTAGAGTATCCATCATCTCAAGTATTTATCTTTGTGTTTCAAACAATCCAGTTCTATTCTTTTGATTACTTATTTCTTACTATAGTCACCCTGCTATGTGAATACTAACCTTTAATGATTTATGCTATGTACATCAAGTCACATGCATATTCTAGAATACATATAGCTATATTGTCCTACTTGCCTGTTCTATCCAGGGCAAAGAGCATCTGCTTATAGCCTAGGACAGTGGTCCTCAAACTTTAGTGTGCATCAGAATCACCAGAAAGGCTAAGACATAAATTGCTAAGTATTATCTCCAAAGCTGCTGATTCAGTAGATTTGGGATGGGTCCCAAGAATTGCATTTCTAACAGGTTCACAGGTGGTGCAGATGCTGTTGTTCAGGGAACCAAACTTTGAGATTTACTGCTCTAAGAATTAAAGTAAGAGGCTATTATTTCTCAAACTAATATATGTTACCCTCTGGGGATCCAAAACATAGTCTCAAGGGCCTGAGAGTTGTTTATACAATTGTTAACTTTTGTGAATCTATTTTGATAATAATCTGAACAAAATTAATACAAACTTGTTTTAAAACATCTAAATAAGCATCATATTGCTGACTATTGCAATATAATTTCAGTGCCCATGTTTGCATTTGTGATTAGAATTTCACTGATGCCAAGTAGTACTACTTTAATTGTTGATAATAAACTAGCTAATGAGATACAATCAGAGGCAGACTAATTACATAAATGATGTATTCATACACAGTGAAAACCCATCATAATTATAAATGCTATCTGAATAAAGATTTGTCAGTAATTTGAATAGAGAAATATGCTAGAGAAAAAGGATTGGCACGATTGAACCAATGCACAAGAAAGCAATGGCATGTCCAATTCAAAAGAATCCATGTGATAGCAGTCAGTGCTAGATTCCCTATGTGAATGATGCTTTAGTTTCAGAAAAATGTTAGATGTCAAGTAAATTCATATTATTACTATCAAAAATGATAGATGTCAAGTAAACTCATGCTCATATTATCATACATATTATTATGAAATGTATTATTGTTTGAATGCAGATAAATGATTGAATATATCACTCTTCATTGAGATATTTTAGCATAATTTAGGAACGCCACTTAGTGTTAAGAAGGCATATCATAATCTTATCAGTCAGCCTCCTGGATAAACTGGAGGTGAGCCTTCATGGAGAAAAGCTAGCTCTAAACTCCTAATTATTTTAATAACAAGAAACTTACTATTTAAAATTGAATTCAAATGGAGGGGAAATTTAATTTTTAAAATTGTATCTATCAGGTGACAAAAACTAAGGAAAGGAAATGGATTTTTTTAAAAAGACAAAAAGAAAATGTAAATCACAAATAGGTAAAATTAGAAAATAAGAGTAATGGAGAAGAGTGAGAAAAGGACAAAAAAGAGAGAAGGATCATGAAACAGAAAATTGTAAGACAGTGGAAATGTGCTTGGGAATAAATAATATAACTCCAAAAAGGTCAAAGACGTATATTATGCCTAATATTTGATAAGAATATAAAAATCAAATTATTATGACAAGGTTTGTACAAGAAACTCATAAATCTTTTTCTTTCTGCTATGCTAAAACTACTCAAGTCAATACAAACTTTGTTTAAACAAGCCTAAAAAGCAACATGTCAGTTTCTGTACTGAGTAAACAAATGACCTTAGTTTAAAGGAGCAGATATACCAATTTGTAAATGTTTTTGAGTCTTTAGTATGTCTCAGGCACACTGCCATACCACATACAATGGCAAATAAGTTACATATAATCATTTTAATGGAGTTCACAGCATTGAGGGGCTACAGGCAACAACAAACCAAGAAGTTATAATATCTCAGCAATCAGTTGGGTGGAGGAAATTCAGAACTACAGAAATATTGGTAGGGATACCTGTCTAGATTTAGAGGGTCATAAATGCTTACATTAGGAAACTGACAAGAAAAGGATTAACAGCAGGTCTATAATCTATTTTCTTTTCTTTTTTTTTTTTGAGACAGAGTCTCGATCTATCAACAGGCTGGAGTGCAGTGGGGTGATCTGGCTCACTGCAACTTCCATTTTCCAGTTTCAAGCAATTCTCCTGCCTCAGCCTCCCGAGTAGCTGGGACTACAGGCACTCACCACCACGCCCAGCTAATTTTTCATATATTTTTAGTAGAGATGGGGTTTCACCATGTTGGCCAGGATGGTCTTGATCCCCCGACCTTGTGATCCGCCTGCCTTGGCCTCCCAAAGTGCTGGGATTACAGGCGTGAGCCACCACGCCCAGTCAATAATCTATTTTCTTCCCTCAGGAGAAAGAAGAGATTGCCAAGAATCAACTTCTAGGAAGAAATGCCACAGTCAAACCCTTTGTAATCACTAATGATAGAGCTTATGGTATTTTCTGAGGGGAGAGTCCTTTCTATGAGATGTCCTGTTAGGTTACTTATTATAAACTAAAGCTGGAATTTATGAGTTTATAGAACATAGCTCACCAGGAAATGTCATGTAAACTGTCTAATTAATGGTGCCTATAAAATAAATACTCCATTACTGAAATGACTCGCTTTATGCAAGTAATATCACTCAAGCTTCATTTAGGTCCTCACATGTTCTAATACACATCCTAGTATGGGAGGAACAGACCTGGGTGACTTTGTTGACATGCTCAGACTTCTCCACGTTTCACTCGAGTGTTGTGATTTTCCACATGCCCAGGATTTGACAATTCCACCTTCCATGTTATCTCAGAAATGACAAGCTATGACTTGAGAAGTAAGTAGAAATCAGCCAGAAAAAATCATAGAAAGGAATGGAGATGGAGATGGGCAAAGAGTAAAAGAAAACTGAATTTATAGCAGAGTAAACATCTGTGAAGGAGCACATTTAGAAAAGGTGAACAAAGTTTAGCTAGAGCAAAGGGTGAAAGCTGCAGCAAGTAGAAGTCAGCTCACAGAAGGCCTGTGGGCCATGGAAGGGGTTTGTAATACATTCCCAAGCAATGCAATCCAATTGAAGTGGTTTAAAAACATAAATTAGGCCAGGCACAGTGGCTCAAGCCTGTAATCCCAGCACTTTGGGAGGCGGAGGTGGGCGGATCACAAGGTCAGGAGATTGACACCATCCTGGCCAACATGGTGAAACCCCATCTCTACTAAAAATACAAAAAAATTATCTGGGTGTGGTGGCACACACCTGTAGTTCCACCTACTTGGGAGTCTGAGGCAGGAGAATTGCTTGAGCCCAGGAGGTAGAGATTGCAGTGAGCCGAGATCACGCCACTGCACTACAGCCTGGGTGACTGCAAGACTCCATCTCAAAACAAAACAACAAAACAAAACAAAACAAAAACATAAATTATAGGATCTGGCTTCATTTTAGGAAGAGTACTCCATCTATAGTATAGAGAATGCACTAGAGAAAGGTAAGAAGTAAAAATAGGAAGCTATTAAAAGAATAATATTGTATCTAGACTAAGTACTGCAAATGAAAGATGAATATTTTTATTCCAAAGAGTTTATCTACCATACATGTATACAATGTGTGCCAAAGGAAATTGACAAGAGTAATTTTAGAAGTACTATTTACATTAGCCAAAAACTGGAAACAACCTAAATATTCATCAATAATAAAATGGATAAATATACTGTGGAAAATCATACAATGGAATATACAGCAATGAAAATGAACAAGCTGCTGCTACTCACAGCAATAGAAATCCTTCTCATAAATGTAATATTGAGCTAAAGAAGTCAGACACAAATAATGCATCCTCTATGCTTTTATTTACATAAATTCAAAAGCAGGTAAATTTAATCTATAGTATTAGAAATTAAACCAGTGGATCTTTTGAAGGTTGAGTAGCATCTGGGGAAGGAGCGGGACTAAGGGATTTCTAGGGTACTGGTAATGTTCTGTTTCTTGATGTGAGTAATGGTATCACCAGTATTCACTTTGCAGTAAGCCAATAAGATGTATGCTTATCAACTTTTTTTGCACTCCTCTATATGTATGTTATATTTCAATATCAAAGTTAGTTAAAACAAAAGCAAAACAAAAACATAGACCATTAAGCTAAGATTTATTGCCCTAGAAGAGAGAATATAAAGCAATCCAGTAAGAAAACAGTGTCAAATTTTGGAATTTTTTTTCCCAAATGTCTTGAAAGTAGTAACTTTTCAGTGCAAGAACCAGGCATTTGAAAGAAATAACAGTTTTATGCTGCTTGGTTTTTCTGTGGAAAGTTTCTGGTGGAATTGCAGGAGTTCTAAAAGCTTGGCTTTATCGATTAAGAGCAAAGACTGGAAAACTCAAAACAGAGCAGAGAAGAATGTGTGATGGCACAAGAATATCTTTCTTAATACCCAGACAGGTAATTAAAACCCTTTATGGGCTGTGGAGAAGGAGGACAAGAACTTAAAAAGAAAACCAAAAGAGTTATATATGAATGTAGACCTTCCCTACTCTATTTTAATCCCAGGTGGCAGATCAGTTTAGAGGGATCCTAGGGTGGATGGGACATAGCCTTTTTTTCCAACGTTTAGCCTAAATAGAATGCATTTCTCTGAGAGAAGCCTTGCATTCAAGCAACACCAGAGAGTGGATGAGCAATGGGTATAACATCAATAGACAAAGAAAGTGGGCTTGATATGTTCCCTCCAACTTGCCTTCAGAGCTAAAGCTACATGCAAAGCATCTAACCATCACTCAGGTCTCCAAGAGAGGCAGAAAAATTAACAGTAGGCCAAAAGAAAGCTCATGCCTGAGGCAAGGCTAATACACACCATGATATCCAGCTAACTAAGGCTGTGGTAGAAATTACACTGTCAGCAGATGCAGCAGTCCCAGATGCAAAGCGCCAAGACCTGCTAGGACAGGGCACCCATCAGGACAGGCAAGCAAGGTCAGAAGATGATCTTGGATCTCCAGGTCACCCACTTCACAATGTTACATAGGGCAGATCTCTTCCAATTCTAGACACCACTCAAGGAGATAAGGGGAAGAAAGGGGAGGAGGGAAGCTACAGAGTCTGAACTCTAAACTGGCAGTGACTGAATTTCCTTAGCTTAGCAAAATGATGTTTTCACCAGCAGGCAGAAAAGAGGAACGAAGTTTCATGTTTGCACCTGAGTCTGTGACTATAAACAGTTTAACTGCCACACATAAAAAAGATTTACAAGCAGTTTGGAGGCTCAATCGTTATTTTCCTCACATCCAAAAAGATGCTCTCTCCAGGATATGGAGAAAGAACTGAAGGAAAAAAGTGTTTGATATGGATAAAGCAGTAGTAATTACCCAACCTCACAGGATAACTGTAAGGATTAAGGAACATGATAAAAGCAGCTGTCACCAAGTCAGAATCAGTAGATACTAATTAATCCCTTCTCTCATGGAATGAAAGGGTTGAAAGAGAACTCCAGGGGCCTTCTGATGCAACCACCTTGTCCTTATGAAGGAAAATTAAAAACACCTAAGGCAAATTTTTGTCTTACCTAGTTTTATAGATTTCAGGTATGGACATTCTACAATCCATGCTACTATTAATCACATGCATAGTTAACAATATTTCCAATCCATTCCCAGCAATGTAAGCCATTTATTCTCATTAAAACCCATGTGAAAAGAGAGAATAAGTTACTAAATATTTTTATATAATTTTTCTTTTACTGGAAAATAGTCATCAAATCATGATTTCATTTTCTTTTCATGTAAGATAAATAATTTTAACTTGTTTAACCTTTCCTCACTGTCATGCTTTAAGATGTCACTGTTTTTGAGTTTCAGCACTAAAAACTTCTTTTGAAATGTAAAGATTGAAACAGAGTATGATGCTTTATTAACTAGGGAAATTACTACTCAATTTTTATGACATAAACTATAGCATTTTTTTTGAAATAACACTTGAACATTGCTAATTGTAAGAAGTTAATATTTTTAAGAGACAACTATGATTGGATTGGTCCTAAATGTCACATTTTTAACAAGATAGGAAATTGAGACAGGTAATGTTAATCAATTTTAAATTTATAGAGTATGAATTAAAGAAAGGCAAAAAAGATACATAAATTTATGTATTTTGATGACATTTTTCCAGTAAAAGAAAAATTATACAAAAAAATTTAGTAAATTATTCTCTCTTTTCACATAGGTTTTAATGAGAAGAAATGGCTTAAATTGCTGGGAAGGATTTGGGAAATATTGTTAATTACACATGTGATAAATACGAGCATGGATTATAGGATGTTCATGCCTGAAATCTATAAAATTAAGTAAGACAACAATTTGCCTTAAGTGTTTTTAATTTTCCTTCATAAGGACAAGTAACTTATATGCAAACTGCTAGTTAGGTAGAGCTGAGATTCGAATGCCATTTACTCTCACCCACTCCCTGTTCCTGGACTAAGCCACCATTCCCTCTGACATTGTTCACTGTAGTAGCCTCATAACTGCTCTAACCTACATACACTTTTGCCTCCTTTAATCCATTCTCTATAGTTCAGCTAGAGATCTTTTCAAAAAGATGTTATCAATGCCTTGGTTAAAACCCTTCTATGATTTCTCAGGGCCCTAAGGATACACATGAAAATGCTGTGATATGCAGACAAGGTCCTGTATGATCTGCCTCAAGCAAGCCTCAACAGCCTGGTCCACCATGGACCCTCACTTTTTCTCCTCTCAAAATGTACTGACCTTCTTCCACACTCTCAGTATCATTAGGCTAGTATTTATATTAGACTAAACATGAGTTTATACTGATATCTCCAACTCTAATCCATTACCACATGGATCATTTTCCTCTTGTTTATCTATATTCCCCCATTCCAATAGAGAGAAACTCACCGTTTACATCCATTTGCTTGGTTTTTCAATTCTGATATACACATATAGTGATATCAAATTGTTACCTCATACTCCTGTGGGAATCAACTTTATCAATTAGCATACAGTGCTTACATGCAGTTCTTTCTGCCCTTTGTCTCATAGATTCCACTCATTTCCAGTGTTAGTTAGGTTGACGCTTTTTTCCCCAGTACTTTCAGTGCAGTGGTTGTTTCATACATTTGTAATACAGTTAGATTCTGAATTTCATCCTGGGATCTGGTGACCTTTTAAATAATTTCTTTGAAATTTGCTTATGTCAAGAATTATCAACATCATCATGTATATGTTTTTACCAGTTTAATTTTTGCTCCAGGGAAGCAAATCTCTCCTGTAACTCCCCAAATTTACCTTTCTTTCCAGATTGAAATATGGTACCCTGTGAACTCAGTTCTCTCATGGGTCCAAGAAAAGTCATTAATGTTCAGTTTGTTCAATTTTTTTCTTGTTTTAAAGACAGAAATGAAGATTTCTAAGGTCTATACATGTTGAAGCTAAAAACACTGTATTTACTTTTTAATGTCCATCTTTCTCCTTAAATTCTATGTTCTGTGAATATAAGATTATGACAGTTTTGCTCACCACTATATTCAAGTACCTAGTTCAGGTTCTGGCATATAGTAAATACTCAACAAATATTTGTTAAGTGAATGCACAAATGAATAACTCAAGTCCAAATACAAGTCCAATAAACTTTCATCTATTCACATCTGCTTCCCTGGTCCTATGCCATTAGACAGTCTTTTTTATTAATCCATATTGGTTATTTCATAGTGTCCCTTTCAGTCATACTTACAGCTTCTCTATTGTTGACAGTCTAAGTCTTTATTCCATGCTTTTTAGGGAAGAAAATGTCACAACCTCTTTTTAGATCCTATTTTTATCAACATTATTGCCAATAATTTTCTCAGGCAGTAACTATCTACTGTACTTACTGGGAGGGAACACTGGTGCTTAACTTTATAGTGATTCTAAATAAAGAATATAAAACCAAGTTTTCCTCTGCACTGTGTAAATACTTTGCCTGTCTCAATCTGCCTCTGCTATTTCCTGATGTTCAAACTTCCTAACAAATGTTCTTTGAATGAGGAAATAAGCCAACCTTCAGGTTTGAACAACTAATCAAAGCTTTAAACTATACAGATGCTGAGAGCAAAACATGTTTCATATGTGGCAGAATAATTATCTTGATATGTCTGCCACCAATCAGTTGATATTTAAAACTCTATTTGTAAAGCCTAAAAATACAAGAGCTATGAAGAGATAACTGAGCAAGGCAAGAAAACCAAAGCTCTCTATAATTTTCCTTTTCTTCTACAATAGACTATTTACACATACACAAAGAAGTATGTTACTTACACACTCTCTTAACTTTAATACATGCTTTTTACCAAAGCTGGGTGTGTTAACTTTTCTTAAGTAAAGTATATAAGCCTCCAAGGAGACTCATATGTTTCTCGTAGGAGTGTACATTGATATAACCATTCTGGAGATTATGTATCCAAAGATTTTAATTTTAACACAGAAATAGCTCCTCTAGAAAAAAACTTCCAAGGAAATAATTAATGGGATATTAAAAGATTTAGCTACATAGATATTAATCACATATTTTTTAGAGTTATGAAAAAATTGAAAATAACATATTCAACTGTACTACATTGATTAAATTGTGATTCAATCACACAATGAAATATTCTATAGCCATTAAAAATTATATTGTAGATGTGCATTTATCAACACGGGAAGATGTTCTTAATGTGCTGGAGAGGTAAAATTAAATTCAAAACAGTTTACTCTGTATAATTTTAAGCATAGATTTATTGACATACATAAAAGATAGATAAAAGATAATTGATTGATAGACACTCCAAAAGTGTTTACAAGTTATTTCTAAATGATTGTATTTATCTCCTTCTTTCCTACTATATTTTCTTATTTTCTATTATGTAGATGTATTTTGTGTTATTTTTATAGAAGATGTACTCAAATATAGTCATTATCTTAGTATCATAATTGGATCTGTTGCCATTTCCAGTTGGTATTGGTATCTTGGTAGTGGTAGGCAATATTGCCAGAGACCTTGATGGTGAAGTCATGAATATTATCTTTCAAGGACAACTATGAATAAAACTGGCTCTTTTGTTCTTTCTCTTCCAAAGATGAAGTTAAAATATACAAAGAAGAAAATAGAGCAGGTTTGAATATCATACTGAGAAAGCAATGGCAAAATAACAATATTTCTGTGGCAGAAAAAAAAAAAAGCCAGATTTGGGACAGGTCAGGTATAGATGTAGTCTTCACACTGGGCTATAATTTTAAGAGCATTCATTTTCAGATTCTCAACTTCCATATGCCCTTTTTCCCATCGTCAGGTAGATTATCTTCCCCACTTTCCCTTTCAAAATGACTCTTCTCTCATTTTACAGAAGAAAGACATTGCCATGACTCATCTGGAATCTAATTATGCCATTATGCCAGGGTATAAAAGTATCTGGGGCATCAGCAAAATGCAATTAATGTAATGTATGCAGGAAAGCCTCCTTTGTTGATATATCAAGACCCTGTCTTCCTGTTTTTCTGTGTCTTATCCATATTTCTGATAAAACTGAAGCATGTAACATTAGAAATCAGGGTATACTGATCCTTATAAAAAATTTTTAAAATGTGTTATATTATACAGAGGCAGTCTTCACCTTTTCCTTTCCCTAGACCCTTTTCAAAGAATGTCTTCCTGCCTGAGGGAGAATTTGAGGAGACAATATTGAAGAAAGCATTGTCAAGAAATATTAAAAGCTAAAAACTCCTTTTCTAAAATGAGCAGTTTTTCAGATATTTATAATATTCATAATGAAAGGCATGTTGTTGCAAAACACTACAGCTTAATAACACTAACTCTTCTTAAGAGTATATTTTCTGTTGAGAAATGTTTCTCACTAACATAGTATTTAGATATGTACTTAAATAAAACCAAAGTTTAGTAAAAAATACTTATTCTTAAAAAAAAAAACAAAAACAAAACAGAGTATATTTTCCAGGACTATTCAATTTTTTTTCTACTTTTAGTGGAAATTACATCTACAGATGAAGATTTTATGTGATTTCTTTTAGATTCAGTATGCATTATTAAACAAAGCTCATTAAAGTATAGTTTATCAAATCAGACCTTTAAATATTTATTGTAATTATATATTAGTTCATTTTATAAAGTAATTAATATCTTCTATTTCCTATTATATAGTATGCAATATGATAGCTGCTATATCAGTTCAGCAATAAAAACATTTTTCTTTCATAAAATACATAGAAAATATTATTTTATCAAAAATTGATTATATTATGAATACTTATATAATATACTTGTTTAATAGTTCCCAAAATCTGATACTAGAATTCAATGAATGTCTACAAACTCATTTAGGAAAGGAATATTATGGCTGATTTATTATACTCCTCACTTCACAGCTACTTATTTTAGCTATCCACCACATAAGATATTGGATATTGTATAATATTACATTATTATACATAATAAATTTAAAAATGTGATACGTTTTTGTTTTGTGATTCCTAAAAACTAAAACATTTTTATTATTTTAGATCCTACATCATCTTAAATAAGACTCAGCTGTTTTCTATCTTATACGATGCATTCCATAATTTGGTTTTCAGTGCTTTTCATAATAGTGAAAATGAAAAACATGTTCATCCATTTACTGGAATTAAAAAATAAAGCTAGACTTTATCCATCTTACAAGATGCATTCTATAATTTGGTTTCCAGTGCTTTTAATAATAGTGAAAATGAAACACATGTTAATCCATTTACTTGAATTAAAAAATAAAGCTAGACTTTTTCTAACATTGAGTATGCTTGATTTGGTTGATTGGTTTACTAAGGAGTAATGACTTTCCTAATTTGGATATAGATTGTAAATCTTCTATTAATTGGATGAACTGAATTTGAATTTCTGAGTTTTTGATAAAAATATATTTAATGCATATAGACTATGGAGACAGTATTTTGTCAAATTATTCTCTTGGCAAAGGTATGTAGAAGTTATTACTACCTCATGTCCTAGTTGTTTCTTGAGTGCATTGAGTTAAACTATATGACTCTATGCAAAAATAACAGATATAATTAATAGCCATCCGAAAAGTATTGGTGAAGCACTTCTGGTACAATTCCCAGAAATTGAGAAAATAAATGATTCCAACAACTGTGTAGCAAATCTTTGCAAGTGAATTGATTTTCAATTCTTTGCTCTCAACAAAATTGAAGGTGGACCTAATAGAATATTCAGTTAATAAATCATCAAATGTGCTTTTTGATGCTAGATCACTTTGAGATGTTTGTCATATAACTCAGTAAGTGTTCAAAGAATTAAGGAAAATCAGTGTAACAAAATCCATTCTATTCCCATCTACTTATTTATGTGAATTGATGCTGAACCTTCCCTATCTCACTAAAGCAATGAGTAATGTTCATCTAGATTGCATTAACTAATTGAAAAAAGATGCCATTCATCTCAGTAAGTGCTTAAATTGTCTTTGTTTAATAATTATCATATTATTTTAATCAAATTGCATACTCATAATGCAATGATAATATGATCCCACACATATGTTTTAATGTAATAAAACATTTTAGTTTAAATTTATAAACATAGCTTTGTTAAAAACAAGTTTGATAGGGGATCAAGAAAATAATTTTAAGGATAAAAATATGTTTTCTCAACATAAAATTTTATAGGGAAAGTAGAATAAATGTAGAGCTCAATGAGTACATGATGTTCAATTTCTTACAATTAAATAAGTTTCTTGTATTTTTAAAATGAATGGTGATGGCTATCAAATTGCTAGGGTATTTAGATTGGATTAGATACAATTTAAAGAGCATTTTAACAGTTCCATTTAAAATATTAATATTGAAACATTTCAGAAATTGCATCTCTCCATTTCGTTAATGTTTAAAAATTAACTAAAAATAATGATTAAAAATTAACTACTCCTTATCTAATAGAGACATCAGACAAATCTCAGTGAAATGAGTATAAAGTTTCAGTTATGTAAAATGAATAATTTCTGGAAATCTGCTATACACCATAATACTTACAGTTAACAATTTGGCATTGTGCACTTTAAACTATATTAAGAGGATAAAACTCATTGAATGTTTTTACCGGAAGCACAGACACACAAAAGAGCACAAGGAAATTTTGGAGATTATAGGTTTATGTGCACATACCATAGTAAGCACATATCTTGATTGTGGTGATGGTATTATGGGTGTATACATTAAATATGCGCACATTTTTGTATATAAATTATACCCCAATAATGTTTAAATAAGTAAATAGAAATTACACTTTAATTTTAATTTTATATATGTCACATAATAAAAAGCAAAATATACCTATTGTTAAAACAAGAAAGGAAAACAAGGGAAAGTTTGTGAAACTGTCACAGCCAATAGAAGACTAAGAAGTGTGATGACCTAAGTATGATTTGGTAATTAAAATGGGATCCCCCCAAAAAAAGGACATTAGCTAAAAACTAAGGAGATCTAAATAAAGTATTGTTTTAGTTCATACTAATGCATCAATTTTGGTTAATTAATTGCAACAAACTTACCATCTTAATGGTAAGATGATAATAATAAGATAAACTGAGTATAGGATTATAGGTATTCTCTGTACTCTGAATGTTTTCTGTAAATTTAAAACAGTTCAGAAAATTCATCCTTAAAAATCTGTATCTGTGGAACCACTCTCAGTTTCAAATTCTGTGTTAGGGTTCTCCAGAGAAACAGACCAATAGTAGTCTGGAGAAACAGAACACACATACTTACATATATTATATATTGCATATGATATATATATATAATATATACATTCTTATAGAATAATTTATAATAGTAGTATAAGAAATGTGTGTATGTGTGCGTGTGTGTATTTACTATAAGAAACTGGCTCACACTTGGAGCTAAGAGGTCCAAGACCTGCAACTGGCAAGCAGGAGATGCAGTAGAGATGATGGTATAATTCCAGTCCAATAAATCATTGCCAAGACCTGAACATGATTTAGTTTTGGAAAGAAGAGGGACTTTTCTAAAATTTGAAAGGCAAAAGTGAGAAGGATGCCAGTCTCCTCCTTTCCTTTGCTGTTATTTTTGTTTATGTGATCAACTGAGATTGTGGAAACATTTGTATTTTCATTGGTTGTGTTAGAAAAGGTCTCATTGTCCAGTCACCACCTTCATGCATACTGAAAGGCAACATACTGCCCATCCACTTCACAGGTACAGATACAGATGGTAAGAGGCGTATGGCTCTAACTCTGGTGGCAGTAGTTACAGCTTCCTGACTGTAGTGGTAGCCTGATTGTGGCAATGGTGATTTGGGCTGAAGTCAATAATTTCCTGACCATAGGAAAGGCAGTACATTTTTTTCATTTTTAATAAAATTTATATGTGTATGTAATGCATAAACATGGTAAAAATTAAATAGAACACAAGTGCTTATGATAAAAAGCAAGAGTCTCCCAGGCCTCCCTCCTAGCCAGTGGCCTCCTTCCCAGAGGCAACCTCTTCTATTTCTTGTTTTGGTTCTTCTGAAGGTAACTCACAGTCTAGACTCATGGGGGTGAGGCAATCTGGATATTGGCATGAGGTTTTTGGTTGTCACAGTGCCAGTGTGGGGGGACTGCTGGCATTTAGTGGGCCCAGGAGAAGGTGACAACCTCCTGTAATGTACAAGATGGTCCTAAACAATGAAGTCATGTTCCCGTTTCTCACCCTGTTTATTGTCCTCTGGATATTCACATAGACAAAAAAAAAAAAAAAAAATCTGCTTCTAATCATTAGTATAACATAACTCCATTTCACATATAAACATGAGATATTCTGGGGTGTTTTTAAGACATGTTGATTTTTCCAGGGATGCAATTATCTTGTAAATTGAGGAAAATTGTACTTCATTTTGATGGGAACTTTACCAAGTTGTCCACCATTTGGGGACATCGTGACATGGATGGCAAGGCCACTCTTGATATTTGAATTATGAAACAACACATCATCATAGGTGAGCCTCTTAGCTGTCATTCATGAAGATTCTATAAGCACATTGCTCATTGGGTGACTTCATTACATCTTCCACTGTCATTGTACCTGAGCACTTACACATCAAGATAGACACTGTTTGTGCCATTATTTTGAGTTCTCTTTTATAGCTAATGAATTATATTGAGTTTTTCCTCAACTTTTATTTTAAGTTCAGGCGTACGTGTGCAGGATATGCGGGTTACATAAATAAATATATGCCATGGTGTTTGCTGCCCAGATCATCCCACCACCTAGGTAGGAAGCCCAGCAACCATTAAGCTATTCTTCCTGATGCTCTCCCTTCCCCCACCACCCGGCCGACATTGACAGGCCCCAGCGTGTATAATGTCCCCCCATGTGGTCACGTGCTCTCATCATACGGCTCCCACTTGTAAGTGAAAACCTGCAGTGTTTAGCGTCTTGTTCAGCAGCAACATTTTGAAAGGTCCAATTTTGCATGTGGCTTTGGGATTCACACCTGAATGCTCAGTGCAGAATTTGTTGCTTCATCCCACCCAATAATTTCCTAAGTCATTTAATACCCTAGAATAAATACCTTCTTATATACATTAGCTAGAGTGGGTGTGCTACACAGCTAGAGTAATTTTTTTTTCCACAACTGAATACCAAACAATACGGCCACTAGTATTATTACATGAATTGTAAATATCCTTTCTGCTTTTACTTTTTACAGTAGAAGAAAAAAAGACGTGGGAGAAAAAGGATTTCTCTCCGGTTCACAGGAGTTCAAGTTGTGTGTGACCATTGCACCTCCACATCTTGCGTGTCTCTCACCACTCCCCCATACACAGAATATACCTCTCTACAGGGTGCCCAGGGGGACAGCTGGTAACATAGCTTCATGGGGACAAATCTAAACTTAATAACCAAGAAGCTAAGCAACATATATCCTGACTATATTTAGACCTCACAAAGCACAGCAGGAACATTTTTTTTTTGTATACATATGTTCATAGCAGCTTTATTCATAACAGCTAAAAAACTGAAAAGAACTCAAACGTTCATCAACTGGTAAGTGAATTAACAAACTGTGGTATGACCATGCAACGTAAATACTACTGAACGGTAAAACAGGAACTAACTACTAATAATGTAAGAATATCAGTATCTCAAAAGTATTAAGGGAAAGAAGCTGGACATGAAATACTATATCTGATTCTGAGTATTTGAAATTCTCGAAAAGGCAAAACAAAAGTGACAAAAAGCAGATCAATGATTGCCAGGGGTAGAAGTGGGGACAAGGGATTGACTACAAAAGGGAGAAAGGGAAAGTTTCGGGTGATCGAAATGTTCTATATCAAGATTGTGGTGGTGGTGATTACATGACTATACATTTGACAAAATTCACTGAATTATGTACCTAAAATGGTTAATTGTATTATATATAAAATAATACCTAAACTTTATATATATGAAAATGGAATTATGGTAACATGTTTTACTTTGTATGCTATATTTCCAAATATTCTCCAGTGAGGATGAATTGTTTTAAAATCAGAACAAAAATCTCATTTAAAAACAATTAGTATATTGTAAATATATGAGTATACATGATCACAATAACTTAAAAATAAATACTAACTCAGAGCTAAGAAAATAACCACTATTTACTTTGAGTAATGGAGTATTAAAATTCCTGCTAAAGCTTTTGTGTAATTCATAACTTTTAGGGAAGAACTTTGCTTTAAAAATCCAGTAAGAATAGAGAATGCCTTGCAGTAATTGGTGTAAGTTTATCCAGAGCTTTTGTCCAAATTAATGAATTAGGAAGGCATCACAAGTGCTCACTTTTGAAGATGCTTTTGAAAGATTATTCAGTAGTTTATTTCTTTTGTTTTTTTCTGGTAAGTTTCTGTTTTCATGTTTTGTTTTTTTTTTTTCAAGAGTTATTCTCTACGGGAGCATTTAAATTGAAGCTAAGAAACCAAAATTGAAAGGCTGTTATTTCTGACTTAGTCATTCATCCAGATTATGCTACCTGCCTGAGCCCAAGAGTCTCTTTTTCCATTAAGGATTTCATGTTCAAATTGTGTTTTGTGGGTGTATATATATGTATGCCAGCAGCAAAAGGAACAGGCTCATGGGAAGTGAAAGGCAGGAAGAGAGAAGGTTTGCATAATCTAACCTTGCCAGCCCCTCTTACCCTCTTGGGTTGCTTTTACTCTCATCTCATCTGTTGGTCCCACATCTTTCCCATCTTTATTTTTCTCCTCTATATGCCCTCAGATTAAATCTCCACCTCACAACTATTTTCTCTCTCCTCCCCATCTTTATTGCTTTCTATCTTATTCTGTCTAAAGAAGAAAGCATAATAGCAAAATGAAAAAGTTCTGTAAAAGGAAAATCAAGCTCCTATTCCTACATCTAATATCTAATTTTCTTCTCTTCTACTACGTTCAATCATGTTTACATCTAAAATACTTACACAGATGGAAGTAATGAAAAAGGAGAAAACATAAATAAGAAAAAGATAAAGTGGTATTTAGATGGTTTTACTACTTGCATTTATAGTTAGATAGGAATAGTTGTTATTATTGCTGTTGTTATTTAAACTAAACACGGGATCATTTCTTTAGCATTTATTCCATTCCTATTCTGTGTCCCCTGAATGAGGGTTAAGAACTGGATAGAAAATAATAAATGAGACTTAGTGCCTGTCCTCAATCAGCTAGTAAAAGAAATATATTCATACAATTATGACGAAATGTGATAAATCTAATACTCTAGTTTGAGCTAAAAATCTCAGCATCATGTTTAATTCCCCAGAGGAAGGAGCTGTACCACCCTACTTTGTCACATGGGCTAACACTCTTTCTAATAAATTCTTATTGGATATTCAGTGCCTCTAACTTAAGCACTTGCACCCTGAAAACCCCTGGAATGCCCATCTGCTGTGGAATGTTTAGGGAAACTGTTTTTGGTCTTAGCCCACTCAGTGTTCCCTAGTGGGCTCATATTTCATAGTAACACAGTATTGGTTAATCATTTTTTATTCCTTTCTTTCCCTCAGCACCCTCATATCTAATCAATGAGTAAGCCCCATTGTTTCTATCTCCAGAGAGTATTTTTAATTTGTCTATTTCTCTTTATTGTCACTAATTAAAAGTCCCTTAAAAAGAGTTACTGTTATTCTGTCTTAGACTGCTAGCAACAAACTCTTAACTGGTCTCCATGCTAGTTATTTTCTGTTTATTATCCCCACCACCTTCCTCAGATCCAGTCTCAGTCTTTTGTGTGTCCTGCTCTGTGTCCCAGAAGTGTGACTTTACAGGCTGCCTCATCCAGACTCTTTAGCTGGCTAGATTCTAGGTCAGTGTGGCTGAAGGGAGGCACCAGCAAGAAGTCAGTGACATGGTTTGGTGTGTCTCCACCCAAAATCTCATCTTGAACTGTAATCCCCATAATCCTCACGTGTCAAGGGTGGGACCAGGTGGAGGAAATTGGATCACAGGAGCAGTTTTGCCCATGCTGTTCTCAAGATAGTTAGTGAGTCTCATAAGATATGATGATTTTTTAAGTATCTGGCATTTCCCCTGCTTGCACTCACTCCATCTTGCTGCCTTGTGAAGAAGATGCCTGCTTCTCCTTTGCTTTCCACCATGATTGTAAATTTCTGAGGCCTCCCCAGCAATGCAGCACTGTGAGTTGATTAAACCTCTTTCCTTTATGAATTACTCAGTCTTGGGTATTTCTTCATAGCAGTATGAGAACAGACTAATATAGTCAAGAAGTGGAAAACAAAAGTCAAAATATTTATAATAGAATGATTTATAATATATACCTAGTAATATAATTGCTGGATCAAGTGGTATTTCTGATTCTAGATCCTTGAGAAATTGCCACATTTTCTTCCACAATGGTTGAACTAATTTACACTCCCACCAACAGTGTAAAAGGGCTCCTATTTCTCCACATCCTCTCCAGCATCTATTGTTTCCTGACTTTTTAATGATCACCATTCTAACTGGCATGAGATGGTATCTCACTGTGGTTTTAATTTGCATTTCTCTAATGACTAGTGATGATGAGCTTTTCTGCATATGTTTGTTGGCTGCATAAATGTCTTCTTTTGAGAAGTGTCTATTCATATCCTTTGCCCACTTTTTGATGGGGTTGTTTTTTTCTTGTAAATTAAAGACACATGCACATATACGTTTATTGTGGCACTATTCACAATAGAAAAGACGTAGAACCAACCCAAATGCCCATCAATGATAGACTGAATAAAGAAAATGTGGCCATATACACCATGGAATACTATGCAGCCATAAAAAAAGAGTTAGTTCATGTCCTTTGCAAGGACATGGATGAAGCTGGAAACCATCATTCTCAGCAAACTAAAACAAGAACCTAAAACCAAATGCTGAATGCTCTCAATTATAAGTGGGAGTTGAACAGTGAGAACACAGGGACACAGGGAAGGGAACATCATATACCCGGGCCTGTCAGGGGGTGGGGTCTAGGGGAGGGATAGCATTAGGAGAAATATCTAATGTAGATGACGGGTTCATGAGTGCAGCAAACCATCATGGCACATGTATAACTATGTAACAAACCTGCAGGCTCTGCACATGTATCCCAGAACTTAAAGTATAATAATATTTTTTTTAAGTCAAGATATTTCTTCCCCTCTCTGTTCTTCCTAGGCACCAGAGTGCTGGCAAAAAGTATGTATCTCCCTAATTACAGTCCTTGTAGGGCAACCCCTCCTCATAGTTCCAATTTTCATGGGGCTCTGGATGCATAACTTTGCCCCCTTCCTCCTTCAGGCCTAGGAGAGATAACAGCTTTCTGCTATTGTAAGTGTTTGGGAGCCTCAAGATAATTTGTGGGTTCCCTTGAATCTGCCTACTCCTCTATAATAATTCTTCATTAAAGCTTATTAAAGCCTTTTGAGTAATGTTCATTAGATCATGACCCTAATTCATATAGTGTCCCTGTTTCCACTCCTGCCCACTTCCAATCCATTCTCTCTGCAGTAGCCCAAGCCATGTAAATGCAATCATATCATGTTGCATTTACCAGATGTGATTGCACCATGTCTGGTAATGATGACCTGGCTTATTCTTTCTGACGTTTAGCCCTCAGAGCTTCCTTGGTTCCAATCAAATCTTTCAATCTGCTCTCCAGCTTTCTATCAATTATTTAGTAGGGTCTAATGGACACTGCTCAGAAGGCTTTAATAAACTCTGATGAAGGAATTATTCATAGAGGAGCAGGCAGGTTCAAGGGAACCTACAAATGATACTGAGGCTCCCAAAGACTGGCAACAGCAGAAAACCGTTCTCTCTCCTAGGCCTGAAAGAGAAACGGGAAGAGTTATGCATTATCCATCCCCATGAGAGTTAGAACTGTGAAGAACTGTGGGGAAGGGTTGCTTCACAAGTACTGTAGTTAAGGAGAGACATACCTCTTACCAGAGCTGTGATGCCCAGGTAGAACAGAGAGGGGAAGAACATGTAAATGCAATCATACCACTCTCCCACATAAAACGTTCCACTCATTCCCCATTGCACTTAGAAAGAATAACTCCTCACCATGGCCTACAAAGCTCTGTAATCCTGCCCTCCCTACTGTTTCTAATTTCTCTGACCCTGTTACTCTATCTTTAGTTTCATAAACATACTGAGTTTGTTTCCTACCTTGGAGCTTTGGCAGTAGGTGCTTCTGCCTTGCAAAGCATTCTTCTCTGTAATCTGCATGCGGTTGGTTCCTTCCTGTCTTTTAGATATCATCTATAATGTCATCTCCACACTGAGGTCTTCCCAGAACAACAGACATAAAATAACCCCTCAATAACCCTGTTTCAATCTTCTACAGACAATTGTCATCTTCTGATATTTGTTTGGCTTATTTACTTATTGACACTGCTTCTCCATCCACTAGATATAAATCATATCTGATAGTCTAAAACAAAAAATGGATAATTGGATCCAGTTCGAAAGATCACAGCTCAGATAATTTACAGAAAGCTAGAGAGCAGTTGGGAAATTAGGCTGGAACCAAGGAGGCTCTGAGGGCTAAATGTCAGGAATTAAAATGCAGGCCATCATCACCAGACATAGCTGCCTAGCACACCTGACTGAAACCATCACAGTACCTTACCAGCACTGCCACTAGATGCTCTCACTGCTGCTAGACACTGCAGTTGCTCCATCATTACAAAGGCATCTCACAAAGATGCGGTAGATAAAACACTGGATTTGGACTCTGTTACTTACTGCTCTGGCTGTGGATGTAATCTCTATAGGTCATCCTCTTCAGATATAAAGCAGGGGACAAAAGGATATGGTTTTGGAAGAAAAACTAGAAGATATCCCTTAAAGCCCACTGGTTTTGACCTGCAGCACTCATTCTTGTCCTTCATCCCATTAGAAATGTCTTATCTTCAACCCAGGTATCTAAACTCCCATTAGAAGCTGGCATTAATTTGGTTACACTACCACCGGAAATTTAAAACATTAAATATCATCATATTTTTCATATTAGGTAGTAGTGGGAAAAAGATAGATCATGAAGTTATTAATTTATATAAAATATACGTGCTCAGTGACTATTCTGGTAGCTGATCAAGAGATTAAGCTGCCTTCTTCCACTACCCAGTTCATGTTTCTTCTACCTTTACCAAGCTCCTCGGCTGCAAAGGGATTTTTTATCTGGAAGGGTTATTTACAGGGTCCAAGTGCTTGGTTGTCTTGTCATCTTGAGAGTTTTGCTATTTTCCATTTGACAGAACTATTAGACAAGGGAATGTTAACAGGCACCCAAGAGAACCTCTGAGGCCCTAAACATAGTCTTAGTCATGTGAAAATCATGGGCAAGAACACTCCAGAAAGGGGAAGAGGCCATTCCAGGAGGTACATTTACACAACCTTCCTTATCTTCAATCTTCCTTTTGTGTCCTTAAGTGCCTGACCACCTGACCAGCCCATTAGGCCTTGCTTACAAATCAGTGCAGATCTGTAACTTAGGCTCTCTCTTAACACAAAAAGTAAGCAACCAGATGTCTCACCTAAAGTTCTGCCTGTTGGCATGATATTCACTTTCACCACTGTCTTTTGGAGTCTCCCTTAAGTTGACTATAGTGCAACAGCCATCCACTCCTGCCTGGTGCCAGTATACCATGCAGATACATCAGTAAGCCAGGCCCACCCTTCTTCCTTTCTAAACAAGTCAGCCACAGGAACTCTCTGTGAGGCAGAAGATATGAGTTGGGAGAGAAGCAGCAAAGTGGAAGAAGATGACATGAGCCTGAACACCTGCTTATGCAGTTTCTTTCTGCCTCTGGGTCAACTTAGATCCAATATCTATTAGTCATTTCTATTTTATAGTGAAATGTTGCTGATGTTGGTCCAATTTTATGATTCAGCAGAGCTGATAACACAAGTTAATGTGTAGTTTGGGGAAAATAGTAACATCATGTTCCATAGTCAGGCTACAGTCTTTATCAGAGCCCAGTAACAAGCCAGGAACTGTGTTGTTTTTGTTTTTTACCACTTTTGCTGTTGTTTTGCTTTTTGCTATTTATTGTAGTTAGCACTTACATTTTTCCTTACACAATGATGTGTTGCTAGGGCCTAATGTTCTTAATAGCAATAGAAAAACAAAATGCGTGTCTTAAAGAGTTCTAAATTATGTGCAAAACTTCACATAAATTAAAAGGATAGATGAATGCATAGGTATAAATGCAAACCACTTCTCGACTCAAGGTAAATAACAATATATGATGTTCCAGTAGGAAAACATCAGGTAAGAAAAGAAACTGGATGCCAAGGCTTGAATTTTTCCAAGTGATTCTGGCTGGCAAGACAGAAATAACTGATTCAGGAACTCTTGCAGCTTCTAGAGAAATCTTGAAAGAGTTAGCTTTTACACTCTGAAAATCAAACCATTAATATCCTGCACAAATTGGAAAATTGACAGTCTTTCCTCTTCCTAAGCCAATGGCTTTTTTCTACTGTAAACATGCTATCTTTCCTTCACCTCAGTCATGAAACAGTTAGGTCACATCTCATTAAGAGTTTAAATCAGGGAAACGTACGGGATATGTGCATTTAATATATTTATATCTACACATATATACATACATAAAAGCAATCACTGACTGAAATACAAGGTCAAATCAAGAAGTCCTACATTCCATTTGTCATATATTTATTTGATCAGATATAGGCTTCAAGGACAAATTATTTTTCACAGATTTATTCCAGTTTCATTCCAGAGGCTGCCATGATATGTGTATATTTATCAGGGCAAATTTATACCTTCCAAATTAACTCATGTGGCCACTGCTCCACATCTGCTAGCAGTCCATTTAGAAGAATTTGTAGTAGACAATGGCAACACTCAATTCATTGCATTCCTGCTTACAGATCCACATCTGCTGGAAAGTGATGACAGAACCATTTTTAAAATGGAAAATAGTTGTCAGCAGAAGAGGCTGTGGCCTTACTCCATAACTCTGGGGTCTGTACTGTGATTCTCCGGTTGGGGCTCCAGCAGCTCCTTACAGCTTCTCTGTCTGCCATAGACTTTTACAATACCATTGAGTCTGCTATGTCATAGATCCAAATACAGCTTTGTCAATGGTGGCTTGTATTTTAGCAGAGTTCTTTCCTGCTCCAGTCTCCAATCAAAACTGGTAGGTTTGGGGGAAATATCTGCCAGTGTATGTGCAGCATACCTAAATATAATGCACATTGCCTACAGATTTGGTACACATTATCTCTAAAATCCAGTGAGCTCCAATATATATTCTGTTTCTCTCTTTTTAGTGCATATACTAGGTACAGAAATCTGTCTCTTACTTCAGAAAGCATATCTCAACATACTGAGATCTCCAGATATTTCAGATATATGGTAGACATCTGAACTTTCTTAGAGGATAATTTCTAATACTCAGACCAAAATACAACTAAGGAATAAAGATTGCATTTGTGCTTCTTGTTAAAATCTGCTTAGTATAATATAATCCATGTAATGAACCAGCATCATGTTCTGCAGGGTATCAAGAAAATTATGGTCCCTTTGGACTATGAGAAAGGCAAGAAAATTGACATGGCCCTAAGGTAAACCATAAGTATGCACTGTTGACCCTGCCACATAGACACATACTGTTTATGATTTTCTTCTGTGATAAAAATGGAACCAAAAGCATTTGCTAAATCATTAGCTGTATAGCAAGTTCTAGGACTGTGATTGCTCCAATAAAGATACTACACCTGGAACTGTAGTTGCTATGGCATTACCATCTAAGTAAGTTTTTATAACAAGCTGCTGACACTTTCCATTACTCATGTGCCTTTGCATAGCCCTTTCACTTTTAAATACTGTCTAGGTATTCACTTTTAAATACTATCTTGGTAGAGTAGAGTAATTTCAGGAGCTTCTACTTGGACTTTCCTACCATAATAGCTTGTACTCCACAGATTAAGAACTAACGTGGGTAGTCTTCCATTTGTATATATTTTAAAATATATGTATAATGCATTATACATATATTTTATATTAATGTAAATATATATACATTATATTTCCAATATTGTATACATATTATACATTATATATTGATATCTTACATTATATTATACATTAAATATATATTTACATTATATAATATGTATGTTTAAAATGTATATTTTACATATATTCACATTATACATGTATACAGAAATATACAAAAATATTTCAGGCCAAGGGACATAAACAGAGGATGGGCCCCATTTTATTATAAATTTAAGTCAAGACTCCATCTTTCATGGAATAAGCCACCCATCTGGACCCATCAATTAAGATGGCATCTTATCCTTCCAGAGACCAGTAGTAATTCAGTCACTAGATAATATCTTCTGGGAAATCTAAGTATTTCTGTCTCCTCCCATTACAATCACTCTAATAATGTCCACAGGATATAAGGGACTATTTCAAGGTGACCATGGAGGCATTCTAGTTCTTTACATGCTTTAAATTTTATAACACAGCTACTAGTTTCTCTTGTTTGAAATGTATGTTTTCCAGGACAATCACAAGAAGCCAGATGAATCCACAAGATTTATCATCATTATTTTCAACATAACAACAAAGTTGTTATGACTCTGCCTCCTGATCTCCCAATGTCTTGCCCTCTACTTGCACCTTATCTGCCTGCACTTGCCATCTCTGGTGATAACTGGAGTAATCCTGATGCCACTGTATGCCAAAATTTACCCGTGTGTCATTCCCTTAAGCAAGAAAATTATCTTTCCATTTCTAAAATATGTGAACAACTAAATTCCAGAATCCCACTTCAAGGCAAGAAGCAGAACATTGTTTCACCATTCACTGAGTGACCAGGTGGTACAGCCATGGTTAAAGTAAGGTGTCACCCAGAAAAGAGAACAGTATGTGATTTGAAGTCTTGAACTTCCAAGCCTCCAGAACTATGAAAAATAAATTTCTGTTCATTATAACTTACCCATTCTCAGGTATTCTGCTATGGCAGGACAAAACAGACTAAGAACAGGCCCAATGCCCATTCCTATGTAGCTAAGAAGGGTTCAAAAGACTATATGCACATGATTGCCTTCCACAACTCTACTAGTAGATTATTACCAGCCCTACGTCTGAGGAGCAAGGTGAGGGAGTGATTACTGAAACCTGTAGATAAAGAGAGTGATGGAGAGTGCTGCATTACAGAAGCAGTGATGTTCAGTCAAGGGACTGAAGTAATCTCACAGGCAGGGAAATAGCAAAAATGTCCCTCAATCTCATTCTGTTCCTTTCAATCTCCTATCAGTATTTCAACTGAACAGACTTCCCTGGAAGCCAGAAGTCAAGGAACCTGATGATGTACACCATACAATTCAGCCTTCAAAGGCAGATAGCAGGCTAAAAAAGCTTGTGTAAAAATAGATTCGGAGAGGTAAAAAAAAAAAATTATCTAAAATATGTGTCCACAAAGCTTAGAGCAAAGTATTTCCTAGCACTGCATTGTCATCTGTCCTTGCTTAGTGTAAATAACATGAAGACATTCTCCAGTGCATAAGCTGTTAGCAGCAGAGATGAACATTATTCTCTCTGGTTCTCAGTAGTCAACATCCCAACATACTCACAATTTATGAGGAATCCGGATTGTTTCTCATCTTTGCTGTTGCAACACTTGTGTCCTGATATTGAGGCTCCTTTAGGTCCTCTGGCTCTTACTCAGACATTTCCACTCACATGTGAGAGACATGGAGACATTTTGCAGTTCTCCAGTTCCACTGCTCTATGTGACAGTGAATTGGATAGGGCTACTTCAGGACATTTTCACAAAGATATACTACACTGCCCTCTCCATTCTGCCTCTCTTGAGCCAGGATGAGTATAGGAACCGAAAGAAGGAGTAGTTCTTGAGAGTAAATGTCTTTTTCAGGTTATACACAGAAAGTGATGGATGAGTATCTCTTGCCTGGGACCCCATGGAAGGGATCCTGTGACTCTACCTGGAGTTCTACCATTCTGCTTCTTACCTGTGGGGGATGAGAGGTGAAGAATGGGGAGTGTGAAAGTGCAGCATTCAAACCTCTTATCTGGTACATTCACCTGTACCTCATTTTATATTTCCATTTCTAATTTTCTTAAGTATTCTTTGCCAGGGATATTTTATAGCCTCTGGGAAGGGGGAATAAGTTTGGCTTGGAAAAGATTCTTCCAAATTTACGTTTCATGGTGAAATCTCCACTTTTGATGTCAAATGACAAAAAGTCACTTCTATTATTCTCCTATCCTACAGCTGCCTCTTCTTGCAGCAGAGAATACGGATTCTTCTAGCTGCCTAAGGTCGGGGCAGAACCATTGCATACAAGTAAATGTATACAGAAAAGTACATAAGCTAATAACTCACAATATTCACCCAAAGTCTTTTCTTCAAATACTCTAACATGTACACACTAATCCCTTCTAAAGACTCAGATTTTCCCTTCATTTTCTGTAGTAAACTGAGGAATTATTATGAAGATAACAGCCAGAATTTCTCCAGCACTTATTCCAGGCATACGTGTAAATATTTTAACAAAATAATTTAATGTGTATGAAGTCCTTAGTATAGGTAAGTCTAATAAATGTGAAGTCCCTCCTTCCATATACTACTCACATTGTTGGTATTCACTTCATCAAAAATAAATATTGATAGGAATAAACAGGTAAAAGACACAAGAGTAATTACATAGCAAATTGGAATTCCTAAATACTTTTAAATTCAACATTTAAAAACTTCTAAATAACTTGAAAAAGTAGAAGATAAAGGTAGTGATTTTTGCTTCAGTCTTAGCCATGCTTCCACCATAAGAACCTATCCCTGTTATAATTTAATAACTAGATATGTCTTAAACATAGTTTTTTGGCAACACACATTTTCTCTGCAGTGCCTTAAACCTGCTCATTTTTTAAAGGGATGATACTTAACATCTATCATTTTGATAGTCTACTTTAAAATATACATTGCAATAGATAGAAATAACATAAGTTAAATTTCAGAGACAAATGGCTTTTAAAATGCCATTTTATAATTTTTATAACTAGAATTTCATTTAAAGAAAATAACTTCTTTTTAAAATCTGTGTATATCTTGATAGAATTCCTGATGTCAAAGAACAAAGTTTCAACAGGTTAAGTTTTAAAAATCTAATTGGATTTTGCAATTCATGAACCAAGCAGAATTCTGTCTATAGAATAGAAAGGAGATCCGCTGGGTGCAGCAGAACAATGGGCTTTTATAAGGCAGCTTTAGCAGGAACAAGTAAACAGTGTAGTGCAAAAAGTGGATTGGTTATCATTGAGTTATTTTTCTTGCAGGAGTGTAAACAAAATCTTGTTGGCTTAATGGGATTTGGCTATTATCTCTCTCCAAACTTCTTGGAAGGACAGGCAGGTCCTACAGGCAAACAGCTTATGTTTCAGTTTGGTGACATGGAACCTAGCATGAGTGACTCCATTCAGGTTGGTCTATTGAGGTCTAGAGTAGAAGTTCAGTCTAAATCAATGACCTCCCTAGATTTTATTTAACACTAGAAGTCTAACCTGCACTCCAAATTTACCATGTTCATTAACCAAATCTGCACTGTGTATTTATATAGGTCTACTATGTGAAAGGTAGTGTGTTGAGCATTTTGGAAGAAATAAAGAAAATATAAAAATTAGTCCTGCCTCTGGTGGTAGGACAAGTTAGGGAGACAATATTTTAACAGATGAAAAGTAAATAAGGTCACAGAGTTTTTAAAAACAATATGAAATCAACAGTACAAAAAGTTGAAAAGACAACATAGTTTTAGAATGGTAAACCCAGAGTTAACAGGTTGCAAACCATATAAGCCACAGTATCCTAAGAAAGCTTGATAATAATAATCTCATTTATAAGATAGAATAATAAGATTACATGTTTACTATGTGTCAAGCACTATGATCAATGTCTCAAAAGTACTTTAGTTTTCATAATCCATCCTGTGTAAGAAATACTATTATCACCATTTACAGTGGTAACAAATTTGCACAAGATTACATAGCTAGCTTAAGTGGCAGAGCTAGGAGGCAAACCCATGGCCCATACTGTTGTTAATCAACACATTATATTATCTAGTAGTGTTTACTTGGACTCTGAAATATAGGTGAAACTTAAGCAATAGTTAAAGGCTTAACAATATTACCAAGTCCTAGAAAATTTAATATTTACAACAAATATTATATTTAACATTCATATTGTATAGGCAATATTATAATATAATTTTTTTATTTGTTGTCTCAGTACAAAAAAATCTACAAAATAGATACTATTAACATTTCTTTCTTACAGATGAGGCAATTACCACTTAGGCTAAGTAATTTTCCCACATGACAGATCTAGTTAACAGTAAAATAAAGATTTCAATCCATGCAGTCTAACTTTCTATCAACATGATAAGCCTTTACAGACACAGAAGAGTAAAAGAGCATTTAGGCAAAAGTAGTAGCTACTGTAGAGCCAAATTAACAGCTCTAGAGTTAGGTTGGATCAGTATCTAAAAAGCCTAGAATGCCGAGGTAAGGAGTTTAAATTTCATCTGGTTGGTAATAGGGAGCTACTAAAAGGTGTTAACTGGAAATTCCCATCTTTAGGATGACTTCTAGGTAAAATTAGCAGTGTTAGTCTATCAATGGACAAAATTCATGCCAGATCCTCTCACTGCTTTCTGATAATTGTTATGAACAGTAGCTCTGGGGTGATCCAGTGCCAGCGGGGAGAATTAAACAGGGCTAAGACAGACCTTCTCTGCTATGGGATGACAGCTCTCTGTGTGTGGGAGGCACTGCCTTAGATAAGAGAGAAGAATGCCAAGATCTTTCCCAGATAGCTCCAGCCTTGAGGGAGATAGCCATCTATTTGTGATACAACAGCTGTTCTTCCTGGTCACTTGTAACACTTCTAACATCAAGCCCAAGAGCCTCCTTTTCCAGAATGTAAGTGAGCCTGACCATGATCCTTTCAGACTTAGCAAAAGCTTTTCAATTCCAACTTCTTTCCTGCTTAGCCAATAAAAGTCACTTATCTTTACGCCTGGTCTGTACCTCTTTAAACTTGACTGCTCACCTTGCTTCCCTAACCTTGATTAGCCAGACCCTTTCTGGTCCTCGTTTCTCCTTGCTAGTCTCAAATTGCCTTCATTCTACTTTGATTATTTTAGGGTATTAACTCTGGTGGCAGTTACAGAGCAGGGAAGAAGAGGAAAACACATGATACAAGAAGGCCAGATGAGAAATTACTGTCATTGTTCACATGTGAGACAGGAGCTGCAACTAGAATGATGGCAGCATGAACAGGAAGCTGCTAGAGACTTTGCAAAGACATAACAGCATAACAGGATCAACTGTCTAAAGGATAGAGGTGAGAAAGAAAATAAAGAATTCAGAGGTGAAATAGCAATTTCAAGTCCAGGTAGGCTGGATAATGGTAGCATTGAGATGTTAGGTTGGAAGGACGGGAATTCAACTGTAGACATGTTGAGCTTTAATGTGGCCACTGAACATCCAAATGCAAATCTCCACTGGGCAGCTGTGAATGAAGGCCTTGAGCCCAGGAGAGCCGTCAGAGCTGAAGCCATTGATTAGGAATTGTTTACATAGTGAGGATCGGAGAAGCAAGGAATCTGAAAAAGCTCTTCAAGGGGAAAACATTTAACCATGTAGTTTCCCTACAGATTTCCACTAGCTAAAGTGTCAGAGCACAGTAGGCCCTGTTATCCTCTTTTTCTCAAATGGATTCTTTTGCATTTGAGGCTCAGATGAATGTGTGAGGGGGCAAAAAAGAGGAAATTGAGAAATAATGAGTACAACAACAGCAACAACAAAGCACTCCCTCCAAAAATATCTTCTCCACCAAATCCTCAATTATAAATCTTAAAATCACATTCCCACTTTCTGTTATAATAATAATAGTTGTTTTAAAATAAGCTCTCTCAATTTCAGTCT
Source organism: Plecturocebus donacophilus (assembly GCA_004027715.1). Classification (NCBI taxonomy): domain Eukaryota; kingdom Metazoa; phylum Chordata; class Mammalia; order Primates; family Pitheciidae; genus Plecturocebus; species Plecturocebus donacophilus. The sequence goes on from PVKP010001893.1 coordinate 44,208, forward strand.
TCTTATTCTTGACAACAAACTTGATCATATATTGTGATAACAGAGTTTACTGATCTAGTTGTCCAATCATCCATTCCAGAGAAGTATAATATGTACAACATGCATGGATTAATAATTTTTAAAGAACTATAAAAATCTCAAAGTATTACTTAAAAGAAAACATAAAGGTGCCTGTCAGGTGGTAGGGGGCTCGGGGATGGATAGCATTAGCAGAAATCTAACGTAGGTGATGGGTTGATGAGTGCAAACCACCGTGGCACTTGTATACCTGTGTAACAAACCTGCGCATTCTGCACATGTATCCCAGAACTTAAAGTATAATAATAAAACAAAGAAAACATAAGAAATACCATTTAATCTTTCTTTGCTAATTCAAAAGGCAAATTAGGATTATGAATTCCTCAGGGTCATCACTGAGGCCATAAATTTTCATTGGGGCAGGCATGTGTCAAAGCATGGGATTCACTGGATTTTCTGATATAAAAAATTCCAGCTCATCATTTATTCTTTACCTGAGCCAAGGGAATAAATTAGACTGGCCACAAAAATGTTCAGAGTAGATACAATTATAAATCCTGTAGAAATGAAACACATTTGTAATGAAGTTAGCTTTTGCTTTATCAAAGATCTATTTAGTATAATAATTAGAATGCTGTCACTCACTTTAAGATTGCATCTTTTGGTGCCCTCATAAATGCAAAAGGTCTTAGTATGGGTCTACTGTTAATTTGATTGATTGATCATGCATTGTCTTTTTAAGCATCTCTTAAGTATTCTTGATAAAAATATATGACATTTAAAAACATATCTCAAGTATAAAAATATAGATTTTGTCATTTTCTACAGTCTTAAGTTCCCTTAGGAAAAAAAGGTGATAAAATTGGCAAACCTAAGGAAGTCTAAATGGGACATACTACTGGTTGGGTAACTTTCTGCTACCTTCACCCTAGGAGAAAAGGAGACATTTCTCTGAAACTTGAAGAATTTAACTACTTTCCTTCAGAATGAAATCTTTTTCTAGCGCTTCTCCAGCAGTACAAAACACACTAAATCAACACGTGGGGGCCATAACATTTAAATACCTGCACAGAAACCTCAGGTTGGATATAACAAATAGATAACCTAAATAACCACCACCCCAACAACAAAAAACCCAGAGGTTACCACCCACTCACCACATAGGGTGAAGAACTAGAAATAAGGTTAGTCTCTGCCTAAAAAAAAAAATCAAAATTTCAAAGTACTATAGGCAGTTCTTCCTGAGTTATCAAAAGAAATGTACAAAGTGAGTACACAGTTCAGAGATGCACAAATTTGAGTTCACATAGTGCCCATGCAGATCAAGAACTGCTTGTATTTCAAGCAGAGGCTGATATCTGAGCTCAAGGATAGAGAATGCCAACTTACTTTAGTTATTCAAATGAAATAAATTTGTTTCCATTTAATTTCTTTCTCTTTTGCTCCTGAGAGTGCAGGGAGGGAAGAGAAGAGAAGAGAAAAAACTAGCCAGATATCAAGATGCCAGGATGTCCCATAGAATGTCAGGGTCTTTAAAAATTGATCAGAGAAAACACTTTTGCAAATGAAAATACCTAATAACTAAATTTAAAGTTGTCTGTCACTCTAGACTTGCATTGTTCAATGCAGTAGCCTCTAGCTACAGGTGGCTATAAAGTACTTGAAATATAACTAGAAAGAATCAAGAAGTACTCAAAATGTAAAATACACATTAGATTTTAAAGACTTAAAATGAATATGAAGATGGTAAAACAAATCTCATTAATAATTATATTTTATATGGATCACAATTATGATATTTTGGATATGTTGGATTAAATAAAATATACTGTTAAAATTATTTTTACCTTTTAAAAATGCAGGTACTCTAACATTTCAAATTATATATGTAGTTCATATTGTATTTCTATTGGACAGTATTGCTGTAGGAAAGCCTGCTACACACCTTGAGGGAGCAGGTTTTGGTGAGAAATAAAAAGTCATTAAATCAAGGAAGCACATGTGAGATGGGAAGACCATCACAAACTGAGTAAAAACATGCACAAGGCACAACTTAAAGAGTTCTGTATATATTGAATTACTTAGTCTTCACTACAACTCTTTGAGGACCTCAGTTTTCAAATGAGCAAACTGAGGCACAGAGAGGTTAAGTAATTTGCCTTGGGACACACAGCCAATCAGTGGTGAAGATTTGAATCTACGCAATCTGGCCCTGGAGTCCATATTCTTTTACAACTGCTTTATTTAATTACCTATCTAGCAGCAGCAGACCTTAAAATAAAAAAGCACCATGAGAATGTAAGTGTCCCAAGAAACTGCAGAAACATACAAGGAGTAGTGAAACTTTCCATGTGTCTTGTGATGAGTATTTCAGCTAACCTTCCAAGACCTTAAAGTGAAGAATGGTATTCTCTAAGTCTTGGGTAACGTTGAAGTTAGGTTTGCTATAGGCCTTCAATAACTCAATGAGTTTGAACATAAACTTCTTTATATACTTTCTGTTTTATTCCCTTCCATTTAGAAGGCTCTATGTTTGGGCCTCACTCTTGGTGTAATCACATTTTCTTATTGGTTCTTTCTACTTTCAAATCTAAATTGAGCTTTCTCATCAAGCTAGGTCTGCAGAAAAGCTCATCCTTTCTAAGATCCCAATCTAGTACTTTAACTTCTTTTTTATGTATTAAACATTTTTAAATACTTTATTTTTTAAAGACAGGTTTCTAGAGCAGCTTTGAGTTCACAGCAAAATTGAGAGTAAGGTACAGAGATTTCCTATCTACCCCCTGCCTTCACACATGCATAGCCTCCCACTATCAAAATCCCCCACCAGAGTGGTTCATTTGTTACTAAGGATGAACCTACATTGACACATCATTATAACTTTAAGTTCATAGTTTACATTCAAATTTACTCTTCATTGTATATTCCCTGGGTTTAGACTAAAGTATAACATGTATCCATCACTATATTATCATCCAGAGTATTTTCAGTGCCCTAACATCCTCTGTGCTCTACCCATTTATCCCTCCTCCAGTGTCCAAATCCTGACTATCCCTGATCTTTTTACTCTCTCCATAGTTTTTCTTTTCCAGAATGTCATATAGTTGGAATCATACGGTATGTTCCCTTTTCAGATTGGCTTCTTTCACTTGGTAATATGCACTTAAGGTGACTTCTTATCTTTTCATGGCTGATAGCCTCATTTCCTTTTAGTGCTGAATAATATTCTATTGATTGAATGAACTACAGTTTATTCATTAATCTACTGAAGGACATCTTGGTTGCTTCCAAATTTTGGCAATTATGAATAAAGCTGCTATAAACACCTGTGTGCAGATTTTTGTGGACATACATTTTCAAGTCCTTTAGGTAAATGCCAAGAAGCATGATTGCTGGACCATATGGTAAGAGGATGTTTAATTTTGTGAGAAACTTCAAACTGCCTTCCAAAGTGGCTGTATCATTTTGCTTTCCACCAGTAATGAATGAGATTCCTGTTGCTCCACATCCTTGACAGCATTTGCTGTTGTCAGTGTTCTGGATTTTGGCCATTCTAATACATGTGCAATGGTATCTTTTTGTTTTAATTTGCATTTCTCTGATGACATAGGATGTGGAACATCTTTTCATATGCTTATTTATCATCTGTATTAGTTTGTTCTCCTGCTGCTAATAAAGACATACCTCAAACTGGGCAATTAATAAAGGAAAGAGGTTTAATTGACTCACAGTTCCACGTGGTTGCGGAGGCCTCATGATCATGGCAGAGGAGCAAAGCTACGTGTTACATGGTAGCAGGCAAGAGAGTTTGTTCAGGGTAACTCCCATTTATAAAACTGTCAGAACCCATGAGACTTATTCACTACCACGAGAACAGTATGGGAGAAATCGCCCCCATAATTCAATTAACTTCAACTGGGCCCACCCTTCACACATGGGATTATTACAATTCAAGCTGAGATTTGGGTGAAGATAGAGCCAAATCATATTCCACCCTGGTCCCTCCCGAATCTCATGTCATCACATTTCAAAACCAATCATGCCTTCCCAAAAGTCCCCCAAAGTCTTAACTCAAAAGTCCACAGTCCAAAATCAATTTCTGAGACAAGGCAAGTTCCTTCCACCTATGAGCATGTAAAATCAAAAGCAAGATGGGCAGGTGCGCCAAGATGGCCAAGAGGAGGCAACACTGGAATGCAGCTCCCAGCGAATGAGACACAGAGGGCTAGAAGACTTCACGATTCCAAGGGAGGTGCTAGGTTCGTTTAGGTGGGACTGGTAGGACACTGAAAATAGCACAGGAAAGGGTGAGCTGAAGCAGGGTGAGAGTAGCCCAGGGAGGGTGAACCGAGACAGGGTGGGGCACGTCCCCACCTGGAACATGCAGCCAGCTCAGAGGGTCAGGGACTTCACTCCCTAATTCGGATCCTGTGCTTCCCTTATCCCTCCTACAACCCGTGGTCCACAAGAGCCCCACTGGACGAAGGGGCACCGTGGGTTGTTGATGTAAATCTGAGCGATGGCTCCTACTCACTGCTGCAAGTTGTTGGCATGGACCTGGGTGGAAGTTTGGACTAATGCCAGCAGGATGGAACTACCTGTCCCACAGAAAGAGGCAGAGTTGAAAGCAGGGAAACAGGTCATAAGGCCTGGCAGGACCCACCCCACAAAACTCAAACCTAAGCCCGCATGCCAGAGAGCTTCACAGTGAATACACCAGCTCGATCCCAACTGGGAAGATCAAGCTTGGGGAAGGAGAGATGCCATTGGGAAGGTGGGGCTACTCTCACCTCTGTAAACAAACTCCAGGGGAAGACCACCCATCCAGAGGCCTGACTGAATCCAAGGCAGCCCAGCAGCACCTCTACAGGTCAAAAAAGATATAGTTCCAACCTCAACAGAAGAGACATCCACTCAGATATTCCTCCTGAAATCACCAACTTCAAAGACCAAAGGGAGATAAATCCACGAAGATGGGAAGAAGTCAGCACAAAAAGGATGAAACCATCAAAGACCAGAACATCTCTTCTCCTCGCAGGATCACAACTCCTCACCATCAAGGGAACAAAACAAGACACAGAATGAGTTTGATGAATTAACAGAAGCAGGCTTCAGAAAGTGGGTAATAACAAACTTCTCTGAGCTAAAGGAACATGTTCTAACCCAATGCAAAGAAACTAAGAACACTGAAAAAAGGTTAGACTAAATGCTAACTAGAAGAATAACCAGCTTAGAGAAGAACATAAATGACTTGATGGAGCTGAAAAACACAGCACAAGAACTTTGCGAGGCATACACAAGTTTCAACAGCCAAATCAATCAAGCAGAGGAAAGGATATCAGAGATTGAAGATCAAATCAATGAAATAAAAAGAGAAGGCAAGATTAGAGAAAAAAGAGTGAAAAGAAATGAACAAAGCCTTAAAGAACTATGAGATTATGTGAAAAAACCTAATCTACGCTTAATCAGTGTACCTGAATGTGATGGGGAGAATGAATCCAAGCTGGAAAACACTCTTCAGGATATTACCCAAGAGAACTTCCCCAACCTAACAAGGCAGGCCAACATTCAAATCCAGGGAATACAGAGAACACCACAAAGATACTCCTCAAGAAGAGCAAACTCAAGGGACATCATTGTCAGATTCACCAGGGTTGATATGAAGGAAAAAATTCCTAAGGGCAGCCAGAGAGAAAGGTCAAGTCACTCAAAGGAAAGACCATCAGATTCACACTGGATCTCTTGGCAGAAACCCTACAAGCTAGAAGGAGGTGGGGGCCAATATTCAACATCCTTAAAAAAAAATGCTTTCAACCCAGAATTTCATATCTGGCCAAACTAAGCTTCAGAAATGAAGGAGAAATAAAATCCTTCATGGACAAGCAATTGCTCAGAGATTTCATCGCTACAAGACCTGCCTTACAAGAGCTCCTGAAGGAAGTCCTAAACATGGAAAGGAACAACCAGTACCAGCCACTGCAAAAATGTTCCAAATGGTAAAGAACAATGACACAATGAAGAAACCACGTCAACTAACAGGCAAAACAACCAGCTAGCAACAAAATAGCAGGGTCAAATTCAAACATAACAATATTAATGTTGAATGTAAATGGCCTAAATGCCCCAATCAAAAGACACAGACTCGCAAACTGGATAAAAAGTCAAGATCCATCAGTGTGCTGTATTCAGGAGACCCATCTCATGTGCGAAGACTCATATAGACTCAAAATAAAGGGATGGAAGAAGATTTATCAAGCAAATGGAGAGCAAAAAAAAGCAGGGGTAGCAATCCTAGTCTCTGATAAAATGGACTTTAAACCAACAAAGATCAAAAGAAACAAAGAAGGGCATTACATAATGGTAAAAGGATCAACGAAACGAGAAGAGCTAACTATGCAAAATATATATGCACCCAATGCAGGAGCACCCAGATATATAAAGCAAGTTCTTAAAGATCTACAAAGAGACTTAGACTCCCACACAATAATAGTGGGAGACTTTAACACTTCACTGATGATATTGAACAGATCAATGAGACAGAAAGTCAACAAGGATATCTAGGACTTGAACACGGAACTGTACCAAGCAGACTTAATAGACAATTAAAGAACACTCCACCCCAAATCCACAGAATACACATTCTTCTCAGCACCACATCACACTTACTCTAAAATTGACTGCATAATTGGAAGTAAATCACTCCTCAGCAAATGCAAAAGAACAGAAATCATAACAAACAGTCTCTCAGACCACAACACAATCAAATTAGAACTCAGCATTAAGAAAAGCACTCAAAACTGCACAATCACATGGAAACTGAACAACTTGCTCCTGAATAACAAATGGATAAACAATGAAATGAAGGCAAAAAAAAAAAAAAAAAAGTGTTCTTCAAAATCAATGAGAATGAATGAAGACACAATGTACCAGAATCTATGGGACACATTTAAAGCAGTGTCTGGAGGGAAATTTATAGCAATAAATTCCCACATGACAAATAAGGAAAGATCTAAAATCGACACTCTATCATCAAAATTGAAAGAGCTAAAGGAGTAAGATAAAAAAAAAAAAACCCCAAAAGCTAGCAGAAGACAAGAAATAACTAAGATCAGAGCAGAACTGAAGGAGATACAGACACAAAAAAATCCTTCAAAAAATCAGTAAATCCAAGAGCTGTTTTTTTGAAAACATTAACAACGTAGACTACTAGTTAGACTAATGAAAAAGAAAAGAGAAGAATCAAATAGATGTAATAAAAAACGATAAAGGGGAGATCACCACTGATTCCTCAGAAATACAAAAACTGCCATCAGAGATTACTACAAACAACTCTATGTATATAAACCAGTAAATCTGGAAGAAATGGATAAATTCCTGGACACTTGCACACTCCCAAGACTAAGCCAGGAAGAAATTGAAACCCTGAAGAGATCAATAACAAGGTCTGAAGTCAAGGCAGCAATTAATAGCCTACCAACCAAAAAGTCCAAATCTAGATGGATTCACAGCCGAATTTTACCAGATGTACAAAGAGGAGCTGGTACCATTCTTGTTGAAACTATTCCAAACAATACAAAAAAAGGGAATCCTCCCTAACTCTTTCTATGAGACCAACATCATCCTGACACCAAAACCTGTCAGAGATGCAACTAAAAAAGAAAACTATAGGCCAATATCTGTGATGAACATTGATACAAAAATCTTCAATAAAATACTGGCAAACCAAATCCAACAGCACATCAAAAAGCTTATCCACCACAATCAAGTAGGCTTCATCCTGGGGATGCAAGGCTGATTCAACATATGCAAATCTATAAACGTAATCCACCACATAAACAGAACCAAAGACAAAAACCACATGATTATCTCAATAGATGCAGGAAGGCCTTTGACAAAATTCAACAGCCCTTTATGCTAAAAGCTCTCAAACTAGGTATCAATGGAACATATCTCAAAATAATAAAAGTAATTTATGACAAACTCACAGCCGATATCATACTGAACAGGCAAAAACTGGAAGCATTCCCTTTAAAAACTGGCACTAGACAAGGATGGCCTCTCTCACCCCTCCTATTCAATATAGTATTGGAAGTTCTAGCCAGAGCAATTAGGCAAGATAAAGAAATAAAGGGTATTCAATTAGGAAAAGAAGTCAAATTGTCCCTATTTGTAGACGACATGATTGTATATTTAGAAGATCCCATCATCTCATCCCCAAACCTCTTTAAGCTGATAAACAACTTTGGCAAAATCTCAGGATACAAAATCAATATGCAGAAATCACAAGCATTCCTATACACTAATAACAGATAAACAGCCAAATCATGAGCAAACTCCCATTTACAGCTGCTACAAAGAGAATAAAATACCTAGGAATACAACTAACAAAGGATGTAAAAGATCTCTTCAATGAAGAATACAAACCACTGCTCAAGGAAATAACAGAGGACACAACAGATGGAAAAACATTCCATGCTCATGGTTAGGAAGAATCAATATCATGAAAATGGCCATACTGCCCAACGTAGTTTATAGATTCAATGCTATCCCCATCAAGCTACCATTGACCTTCTTCACAGAACTGGAAAAAAACACTTTAAACTTCTTGTGGAAAAAAGAGAGCCTGCATAGCCAAGACAATCCTAAGCAAAAAGAACAAAGCTGGAGGCATTATGCTACCTGACTTCAAACTGTACTACAAGGCAACAGTAATAAAAACAGCATGGTACTGGTACCAAAACAGAGATATAGACCAATGGAACAGAACAGAGGCCTCAGAAGCAACACCACACATCTACAACCATCTGATCTTTGACAAATTGGACAAAAACAAGCAATGGGGAAAGGACTCCTGTTGGGAAAACTGGCTAGCTATATGCAGGAAGCTGAAACTGGACCCCTTCCTTACACCTTATACAAAAATTAACTCCAGGTGGATTAAAAATTTAAACATAAACCTAACACCATAAAAACCCTAGAAGAAAACCTAGGCAACACCATTCAGGACATAGGCACAGGCAAGGACTTCATGACTAAAACACCAAAAGCAATGGCAACAAAAGCCAAAATAGACAAATGGGATCTAATTAAACTTAAGGGCTTCTGTACAGCAAAAGAAACTATCATTAGAATGAACTGGCAACCAACAGAATGTGAAAAAATTTTTGCCATCTACCCATGTGACAAAGGGCTAATATCCAGAATCTACAAAGAACTAAAACAGATATACAAGAAAAAAACAAACAAACCCATTTAGAAGTGGGTGAAGGATATGAACAGACACATTTCAAAATAAGACATTTATGAGGCCAACAAATATATGAAAAAATGCTCATCATCATTGGTCATTAGAGAAATGCAAACCAAAACCACATTGAGATACCATCTCACACCAGTTAGAATGGTGATCATTAAAAAATCTGGAGGCAACAGATGCTGGAGAGGACACAGAGGAAAAGCAACCCTTTTACACTGTTGGTGGGAGTGTAAATTAGTTCAACCATTATGGAAGACAGTGTGGCAATTCCTCAAGGACCTAGAAATAGAAATTCCATTTGACCCAGCAATCCCATTACTGGGTATATACCCAAAGGATTATAATTGTTTTATTATAAAGACACAGGCACACATATGTTCCTTGTGGTGCTGTTTACAATAGCAAAGACCTGGAACCAACCCAAATGCCCATCAATGATAGACTGGACAAAGAAAATATGGCACATATACAGCATGAAATACTACACACCCATAAAAAATGATGAGTTTGAGTCATTTGTAGAGACATGGATGAATCTAGAAACCATCATTCTCATCAAACTGACATAAGAACAGAACACCAAACACTGCATGCTTTCACTCATAGGCAGGTGATGAACAATGAGAACACTTGGGCACAGGGAAGGGAACAACACTCACTGGGCTAGGTGGGTGGGGGTGAAGGAGAGGGGAGGAGGGGGACAGCTGGGGGTGAGAAGAATGGGAAGGGATAACACTGGGAAAAATGCCTGATGTAGGTGATTGGTTGTGGGGGATGGAGACAGCAAACCACCATGGCATGTATGTACCTATGCAACAATCCTGCAGGATGCAGGATGTGCATATTACCCTAGAGCCCAAAATACAATAATAAAAAAAGAAAAAAAAATCAAAAGTAAGTTAGTTACTTCCTAGATACAATGGGGGTAAAGGCAATGGGTAAATACACCCATTCCAAATGGGAGACATTGGCCAAACAAAGGGGCAACAGGTCCCATGCAAGTCTGAAGTCTAGCAGGACAGTCAAATCTTAAAGCTCCAAAATGATCTCCTTTGACTCCATGTCTCACATCCATGTCACACTGATGCAAGAGGTGGGTTCCCATGGTCTTGGGAAGCTCCACCCCTGTGGCTTTGCAGGGTATAGCCCCCACTCCCAGCTGCTTTCACAGGCTGGCATTGAGTGTCTGCAGCTTTTCCAGGCACACTGTGCAAATTGTCAATAGATCTACCATTCTGGGGTCTGGAGGATGGTGGCCCTCTTCTCATAACTCCACTAGGCAGTGCCTCAGTGAGGACTCTATGTGGGAGCTCCAACACCTCATTTCCCTTCTGCATTGCTTTAGCAGAGGTTCTCCATGAGAGCTCCACTGCTGCAGCAAACGTTTGCCTGGACATTCAGGCATTTCCATACATCCTCTGAAATCTAGGTGGAGGTTCTCAAAGCTCAATTCTTGACTTCTGTTTGCCTGCAGACTCAACACCAGATGGAAGCTGCCAAGGCCTGGGGTTTGCACCCTCTGAAGCAATGACCAGAGCTTACATTCACCCCTTTAAGCCACTGCAGGGGCAGAGAGCACCAAGTCTTGAGAGTGTACAAAGCAGCAAGGCCCTGGGCCTGGCCCATAAAGCCATTTTATCTTCCTAGGCCTCCAGTCCTGTGATAGGAGGGGCTGCATGAAGGTCTCTGACATGCCCTGAAGACATTTTCTCCATTATCTTGGCGAATAACATTTGGCTCCTTGTTATTTATGTTAATTTCTGCAGCAAGCTTGAATTTCTCCTCAGAAAATGGTTTTTTCTTTTCTATCACATAGGCTGCAAATTTTCCAAACTTTTATTGTCTGCTTTCCTTTTAAACATGAGTTTCAATTCCAAACCACATCTTTGTAAATACAGTAAACTGAATGTTTTTAACAGCACCCAAATTACCTCTTGAACTTAACACCTCATTTACTTAGCACTCTGCTACTTAGAAATTTCTTCCTCCAGATGACCTAAATTATCTTTCTCAGATTCAAAGTTCCATGAATCTCTAATGCAGAGGCAAAATGTTACCAGTCTCTTTGCTAAAACATAGCAAGAGTCTAACCTTTACTCCAATTCCCAACAAGTTTCTCATCTCCATCTGAGACTACCTCTGCCTAGACTTCATTGTCCATATCACTATCAGCATTTTGGTCAGAGCCATTCAAAAAGTCTCTAGGAAGTTCCAAGCTTTTCCACATTTTTCTATCTTCTTCTGAGCCCTCCAAACTGTTCCAACCTCAGCCTATTACCCAGTTCCAGAGTCACTTGCACATTTTGGGGTATTTTTACAGCAGCACCCCACTCTACCAGTACTAATTTACTGTATTAGTCTGTCCTCACACTGCTAATAAAGACATACACCAAACTGGGTAATTTAAAAAGGAGATAGGTTTAATTAACTCACAGTTCCACATGGCTAGGAAGGCCTCACGATCATGGCAGAAGGCAAATGAGATGCTAAATCCTGTCTTACATGGCTGCAAGCAAGAGAGCTTGTTCAGGGGAACTCTCATTAATAAAACCATGAGATCTCATGAGACTTATTCACTATCACAAGAACAGTATGGGGAAAACTGCCCCCATGATTCAATTATCTCCACCTGGCCCCATTCTTCATGCATGAGCATTATTACAATTTAAGGTGAGATTTGGGTGGGGACACAGCCAAACAATATCATCTGTGTAACTTTTTTTGATGGGGTGTCTTATGGTGTTTGGCTCATTTTTTTTTTCAGTTGGGTTGTTCTCTTATGGTTGAATTTTAATAGTTCTCTGTATTTTTTGGGTAACAATCCTTTATCAGATATGTCTTTGGCAAATATTATCTCCCAGTTTGCTGTTTGTGTTCTCATTCTCATTGCAGTAAAGTAATTTAGATAAATTTTCTCCTTATAGTCAAATGACCCACTACTTAGCCCTATTTCCTAAAGTCTAGTTTCTACACTCCCTGAGTAGCCTTTATTCAGATTTATATCCACTGAGTGTTAGTCTCATCTGTTCTGCTTCAGTTTCTTTTACATAGAGCTCCCACTTCTAAATCCACAGATCTAATAGGATCTCCTCATTTCTTTAGAACATCACTTCATAGTATTACCATCATGGTGCACAACTCTAATTCCCAAAACAGAATATAAATAACCCCGGAGGATGCAGGACCCTAGAGGATGAAGTCTGCAGAAAACAGGGATCCAAGGACCAGGAAAGGACTAATGCTTACCAAGTGCATGGGATACCCAAACCTAGATAATTCATATTAACCAGGCACAACAGGGAATTCACAGTGAGTGGGAAAAGGGCTCAGATGTTATTAAATAGGATTTGTTATAGGAGGCCCTAGTGCTTAAAAACTTAGAAGAGAGTTACTCATGGAACTTAATAGGTAGACTTGGGCTGGCTTCTGATGAGTAAGCATAAGTCTTTCTGAGTGAGGTAACTTTCCTTAGAGTTATTTGAAGTACTAATAGAGAGTGGCTTCAAATGAAGACAAATATTTCTTCCCCTTTGTGTTCCAAATTTAAACGTAGCCTTGTGACAGCCTATGAAGGTAACACATCCCAAGAGAACTCTTGAACTGAGTTCTTACCATAAGCTTTTTCCCATTTCAATGAATAATGCCACTGTTCACTCTTACTCAGGACAAAACCTAGGCATTGGCCTTGAGTCCTCTTTTTATTTCATACCCCATCCCTAATGTATCAGCAAGTCACGTCAACCCTCCCTTCAAATATTTCTAAATTCTAACCATTGTTTTTAACCACCACTATTGCTCCTCCACTTAGTATAAGCCACCATCCACTCTAACTTGGATTATTTCAGTCACCTCTTAATTTATCACTTGGCTTCCCCTCTTGCCTCTCCAGTTGTGTTATGCTGTTCTCACACTGCTATTAAGAAATACCAGAGACTGAGTAATTTATAAAGAAAAGAGGTTTAATTGGCTCATGGCTCTGTGGGCTGTAGAGGAAGCATGGTGCCAACATCTTCTCAGCTTCTGGTGAAGCCTCAGGAAGTTTCCAATCATGGTGGAAGATCAAAGGAGGAGCTGGCAGGCTATACGGCCAGAGCAGGAGAGGAAGGGAGAGAGTCCTTGGGATATAGATGTGGTATGACCAGATCTCATGAGATCTCTATATCCCAAGGACATTACCAAGGAGATGGTGCTGAACCATTCATGAGAAGTCCTCCCCCATGATCCAGTCACCTCCCACCAGACCTCACAACATTGGTGATTACAATTCAACATGAAATCTAGAAGGGACACAGGAACTCTATCAGCAATTTCCACACATGGTGAAATTGATCTCTTAAAATGTAAGTCAGATCACATCATTCCCCTTCTTAAATCCTTCCAATATCTTACCATGATGCCCATAATAAAGTCTAGGTCCTTAACATGGCACAAAAAAGTACTGCATGTCTTAACCCCTCCCCACCTCTCTGACCTCATCACCTACCTCTCTACCCCTTACTTACCACTTTCCAGCCACAGTGACCTTCCTACTCCTCAAAATGCTAGAATCATTTCTATTTCAAGACCCTCATACTCATTCATATCATTCAGGTCTTTGCTTAAATGTCATCCCCTTTAGAAATTAATTCCCTCATCATCCTATCAAAACTAGCTTTCCCCTTGCTCCCCTCCTTCACTCTCTAGCCCTGTAATTTGCTTTATTTTTTTTTTTTCACAATACTTACCATCCATCACCTGAAAATAATTATTTGTTTCTATATTTATCTACCTTCTCATTCCTCATGCCCATCCTCAGGAAATTATAAGCTATCACTTTGTTCAAGAAATATGGTTGAATGAGGAAAGAAATTAGTTTTCTTATCCAACAGAATCAATTAGTCAGTGACACAGTTGATTTTGTCTTAGAACTTTCAGAATAAGCATCTTAAATCTTTTATAAATGCTTAAAGAGGAACACTCTGATTTCTCTGAGTTATCTAAAAAATGGTCATGTGTGGGTTTTTGATGGATATAAAATGGAAACATGGTTGAGACTTATTTTTAACCTAAATTAAAGGAGATTAGCATTTAACTTTTTAAATGTGCCAATTGCTGGAAGGCAAAGTTCAACAGTACTTCTTGAACATTTACTGTGTGAGGCATTTTTCTAGTTACTAGCAATTAGTTCCTGGACATATTGTAATGAACAAAGCAGATACTATAAAGTTTCTCTTCCTTCCTTTACCCATGCATTCATTTTCTATCCTAGCAATATTCTTCACAATGAGAGTTTGGAGTAATATTTCCTCTTTCTATTTCACTTTTTAAAGGAGGCAGTAGAGCATAATGGTTGCGAGTGATGCTCTGTTGTTTCTAGACTGTGAGAATGTGGCAAGTTACTTGGCCTTTCTGCACTTCAGTTAAATGGAGATGAATAAAATAGTGCCTAACTCATGTTATCGTGAAGATTAAGTGTGTTAATACACGAAAGCCCTTGGAACGGTATTTAGAAATAATGTGGTGCACAATAATTGCTAGTCATGATTATAATCATCATAATAAAATATTCTATATAAGGCTTGTCTATTAGTATTATTGGATAATGTAATGTTGAACTATCTTGTGATAACATGGATGGATTTTAAAATTCAACAAACATCTTATTAAGTATTGCAAAATAATGTGAAAAGCCTGACTTGCAAACACATAAATGTGAATAGGGATACATCCATTTAACAATAAGGAAGGCAGGGCAAAATGGGGACATGTATAGGCAGGCTGGTAGACTTGTTAGTGGGAAAATATTCACCTTGAAATAGTTATTCAGCAAATATTTATTAAGTTCTTACTATGTACCAGGCATCATACTAGGTGCACCTAGCCTAAACGGTAGTGCTGAGCCATACAAAATCCCTGCTATGCTTAAGTCTCATTCTAGAGAGTCTGAGGTGAGGCAAATAGGTGAGGAAGAAGCTAGGGAAGGCTTGAAGGGAAAGTGAAAATTGGAAAAGTGAACACTTTAGGAACATATGAAGTTTGGATGCTACATTGAGAAAATATTTGAGTTTTAAATAAATTTAAAGTATGGCTAATTTGGTCCAGTTGTATAATTTCTCAAACAGCATTCAGCTATTCTGGTACAAGCACAGAGAAGGTAGATAGCCAAGTTCAAGCAGTGGTTGGCTGGATTTTGAACAGATGAACTTCAAATGAGAAATTCTAATGACTGGTCATAAAATATAAGCTGGGTAGGCAGCAGTGATGGTTAAGAATAGAGTGTTATATGGGGGGAAATGAAGGAATTAAAAAATTAAAAGTCTAGATGGTGTAAATTAAGAGTTTCAGTAGCAGTAATAGAGTGAGGCAGCTGGAGGATGAGAGAGGACTACTTGAAGACTTTGAAGGTGGTGCATTTATGGGGGATAAGGTACTAAGGGGAAAAACAGAATTGTGAAACTAAAATGGAAGCAAAGATCACTTTGGGAGAAGGTCAAGAAAAGTGGACCAAGTTGCTGCATGGGTCACTGACAGGTTATCGAAACGGCTGAGAATAATAGAAGGGAAGGAAGCGAACCAGAAGTTCAAGCTCAAATATCTACCAAGACCACATACACGCATGAAGCGGCCACGAGAGTCTACTCAGTCTGCTCCAGTTGAATGTTGCCAGGCAGGAATGTGGACTCAATATTGCCAAAGTTTATATCTTTTTCCAGAAATTTTTTTAACCACTTTGTGAAGGCATGAATATAGTGCCTATCCCACAAAATCAACAACCATTCATTACAAGTCACTGAAAAAAATAGAGTCTGAACAATTTTTATAATGTATCATCTTGCGACACAGTTCTTTCAAATTGTCCAAGATAGTTTACCCTGAGTCTTCATTTTTTTCTCCCAAATCTATTCACCCAAATTGTTTACGGTTTATTGGAAACGTAGTCAATATTTTAAGTGCTACCTCTATGAACTCAAAGTTCACATAAAATCTAAACATCAAAGACTGGAAGTAAGTAGGATCCTTTAGTGGTCCAGTTCATTTGCTTCTCCAAGAAGGATAATTTTTCAGGAGACAAGAATTTATCCAACATAATGTTAAACACATGAAAGGTAAGTGATACACAGTCTTTATTTGGGGTCTTCATTAGTCAGCTTACAGTTAATATGATTTTTACTTTACTTTGGGGAGAGTTGGTTATAGTTCTCAAAGTCATTTTTCCCCATTTTATTCTTATTATACAGATTAAATAATCTAAATCCTTTTATTTTCTCATCCATTTTGTTTTTTGATTTTTGAATTGTTATCCTTGTGGGTAACACCCCCGATGAGCACCGAGGAAGGAGAACTGTCCAGACCCCAGGCACAATTAGTGCCTGAAGAATATCTTAGTTTATAGTGTTATTGCTCAGCTGTTTCCTTTATATAATCCTTCATATATAATCATATATTAGTGCTTTAAGTGTAACTTACTGGTTACATATATTTAGTTTATATAATCATACTTAATACTTATATCTAGCATGCTTACTTTTATATAATATTTCTATATAATCATATAGGTATTGTGGTTGGTGCCGTACTGACACATTTAGTGCTGATTTATATAATCCTTCCATATAACCATATAGTAGTTTGTAGTAGGAGGAATACCTAGAGCAGTCACAGAACAGAAGCAATACATGGGAAAACAGCCAAACCAGGACAAGAACCAAAGACCCAGGCGGTGGTGTCCCTGCCTGAAAGGGCATACACTGTACGGCAGGCTTGGAGCAAGAGCTCTCCTCCTGATAAAGCAGTTGTAGTACCTTGCATACAGTTCCTGTGGAAAGTAGGCCTCGGGCCTGAGATCCTGGAAGTCACCGAGGGAGAAGAACCCCTCTGATGTGACCAGTCATGGTGGCTGTACACCCTGTCAGTCTTTTCTCACTTCTGTGCTAGCTCATATCATCCTCCCATAAATATCTTAAGAGAAGAGCAAAAGTCTGTCAGCTCCCACTGCATTAAGCTTACAGTATCCTATTAGAAATCCTTTGAAGTCTCCAGCCCCCAGATAAGTGTTGCGCACAACACCTGTTGCACATAGCCCAACTTCTTGCCTCAGTGACCTAATGGGGGTGGACCCCTTTTCTGCACATGACTCTCTACTACTGTGCACAGCACGGACCCCTGCTGCACACGGCCCACTTCTGCCCGGGTGACATAATGGGCTGGCACCCTCGCTTGTGACTCATGTGATTATGTATGCCCTATTACTAAGTCTATAGATGATGACCTCACTCATGACCCTGCCCCCTGCTTGTACCTAAGTACAGATGCTCTAGAGCATTTGCGGGCCATCACTGATCTCTGCTCACAGGTGGTGTGGTCCCCTGAGTCCAGATGTTCTTCACCAGTTCTTCAGTGTCCTGTCTCTTTACTTCTAGGATCCTGCACCTCAGCACAGCATAAGGGATACTCCACGACCCTGTGGGGTCCCTACAGCCTTATAATCCTAGTTCCCTTTTAAACTATTGGGGGCTCCAGAGGGAGACAATACTAGAGCCATCATGCCCCACTTTGTATCTAATTATGACATCTCTAATGGTGTTATCAGGTAAAACTGAGAATCCAGGTTCAGTGTGTTCCTCTCTTGGTTCCCTCAAAGAGAATTGTTGGCTTTGGGGCCATAAACAGTATTGGGAACACTCTCACCTACTCCCTCGCTTAGTCAAGAGGTAAGCAAATTTTTGCTGAAACAACAAAAGGATAGGACATAGAAAATAGAAATTTTCTTTTTACTTTCATAGGTTGAATTTATCACTCTGCAAAGCAGAAAATTGTCTGATGATATTATAGCCTTTCTACAACCAGAAAAATTATTGCATCAAAGTCCCTGAGTTGGAAAACAATTTCTTACAGATCTGGAGTTGTGCTGGGGTAATTCTATTTTTGATGATAAAGTATCCTCAGCCAATCAGCTTCCCTCTAGAAGGGTCAAGGAAACTAATCCATCACACATTATAAACAACACTGAGAACAGAAGTAGAAAGAAACTAGGAAAACAAGCATAATGTATAATTGCCATTATTAACAGGTGGTGGGAGAAAGGAAGCCTCTGCTTAGTAGAAGGTCTATTTAGTGTTCTAAGAATATCATGGCCACCAGAGACATGGCAGAAAGTGAGGGTAGCAGCCTAGTTTCAGTTAATGAGCTCAGACAAGGAAGCAGTTTGTACCCATATCCTGCAGTGTGTAGAAGACATTCAAGAGGTAACTTTGAATTTACAAAGACTTAGCTACCTCTGGCTCCTTTTGCATGGCAACAGCAGGTCAAAATTAAATGGAAGAGTTTTACTTTCAAGCAGCAGCTCTGGGAATTTGGGCTTCTTCAAGATCTATTTGTGGCTTTGTATCACTTGGACTTGAGTTGCTAAAATAGTCTCAGTAATTCTTATTTTCCAAAATGAAGTTTCAGTCACATGAGATGAAGCAAATACACACGATTACTTAAAAAAGGTATTTTGACCAAATCTCGGAATCACTTGGTTTTCTTCCATATGCCTCACTCATTCTTCCTTTCTTAGCCATAATACAAAAAACAGTGGTCCCCATCTTTTAATCCACTTCCTTCCTATTCCCTCATTCCATAATGCATTGATCTTTTTCCACCTTCACCAAGACACAGAAACTGGCAAATGTGAGCAGCGACCAATACCCTTTTCATTGTTTATCTTGCTACGCTCTTCTCCTGCTTCTGATCATATGGATTTATGTTTCTTGAAACTCTTTTAAAATAGAACTTATGAGAGGCCATTGTTTGGGACTGAGCTCTTGTACCAGGCCCCAACAGATCAGACCAAACCTGAATGGAAAGTAGCATTCATACTAGGTGTTATGTAACCAAACTTGACTTTGAAAGGGGACAAAATTGTTAATAAAAGTTAACTGGATCTTTCAACTCAATTTGTTGAAATTTTGTTCTTTGACACTCTTTACTTCCTAGACTTCTGTTGTATATTCTCTTTTATTATTCTTTCTGAGTCTCCTATTTCTGTCTACTCCCTAAAATACTATTGCTCTCATTATATTTTCTATAATCGACTGTTTTAAGCCACATTTGATTGCTTTAACCACTTATGCAATACACATGTACAAGTTGTATTTCTAGATCTGCCACCTTCTGTGAGATCAGACTTGACTACCTAACTGCCTTTTGGATACATCTATGTGGTGGTACCATGGGCATACAACCAACCAACCAAACAAATCCCTCATATTCTCACCTTCTCTTTTACTCCAATTTCACTAAATGCTACCAAAAATTCACCCAGATACACAAGCCAGAGGCCACAAAAATTCATTGATGCTTCCTAAGATCTCATTCCTCACTACCTCTACCTTAATTTCATCCACACCTTTGATGAAATGCAAGCAAAATCATCAAGACCTGTTGGTTACATCTGCAAAATTACTCTACTACCTCACTTGGGAAAAATACAGCCAATTCCAAGACACAGATGTTGGAATTATCTGGAAAAAACTTTAAAGCAGTGATTATAAAACTGCTCCAACAAGCAATTCTTAACAAAAATTTTATTGGCACTATCAATTATTGAAAGAGAGGTTAACTCTCCTGCTATGATTGTGGTTTCGTCAATACTTTAATAAATTCTAAGTGGATAAAAGACTGTAATATAAAGAACTGTTGCAGGACTTTTCCTTAGTTCAGCTAAAGACGAGGTCCTTGTCCGTCCCACAGTCATGAAAATTTAGGCTGGCAGATGGTTGTAAGAGTGAGTAAAGCAGTGTTTTATTAGGTGAAAAGGAAGAAAGCGAGGAAACAGGGACTTTTGCTAGGCCACAGTCCCGGCTAGAGCACTTCCCACCAGGACTTTGGGATCTGAGGTTCCACACAGGAAGAAGAGTCCAGGCTCCTCCCCCCTGCAAAGGGCGTGAACTTCCTGAGGCTCCACCCCAGTGGGCAGGCTGTTTGGAGTTTCTCCATGGACCCGTCTCCCACCTGGCTGTCTCAAAACTATACAACTATAAAATCCATGCCAGTTCCTCAGTCTGTCCTTGCTTATTATGAATTTGATACTTCTGAAAAGTACTAATCGGTTATTTTGTACAGTATCACTTAAATTGGGGGTTTTCTGATGTTTTCTCCTGATTAGATTGAGCTTATACATTTTTGGTAAGACTACCACAGAACGGATGTACCTTTATTTTTTCCTCTGTAATTAATACCTTGGGGGCAATATTTTGAGACTGTGCATTCTATTTCTCCTCAAACGTTAGATGACAAATTTTAGCATTGATTGATGGTTCTTGCCTGCAACAATTATTTTTGTGGTATTTTCATCATGACTTTCTATTTTCCTCATTCTGTCTACATTCATTAATTGGAATTCTTCTGTAAGGAAAAGCTGTGCCTTCTTCCTTTTTAATTTATTCATACAATGTATTTATATCAGTATGGACTCACGCATTTCTCTTTTATTCTTTGGATTATAATCTAATAAATCTTGTTTTTTTTTTTTATTGTTTTTGTTTTTGTGCAAATTGTTCTATCTTTGGCCATTGGGAGCTCTTTCCGATTGGCTCCAGAGCTTTTCCAACATGACCCACTCCTCATCCTTTTTGAATTTTTTAAAAACTTTCAGATACTATAAGATGTTCTTGGCTCATCTTATATTTTCATGTTCCAGACCTGGATTCAAGCACTTCTTTAAGAAGCCCTGCTTCTTACTGGAGAATGGTACATCGTGCTCCAATAGAACCATTATCTGGGTCATTACTACTGGGCTGTCATTTGTTCTAGGCTTGCTTAGTGAACAGAGAATACACACACACACACACACACACACACACACACACACACACACACACAGGCAAATGCATGGGAAATTTCTTTGTGTATTTATCTCAATACATATTATTTTAAAAACAATGAGTTTGTATCCATATCTCAGATTTCAAAGAATTCTATCCTTCCCCCTTTCCTTATTTGTAACTTCTTTCTCTGGCAGTAACTGGCTCTTGTTATCTAAACTATATTTGATTATTAATTAACCTCACTATATACATAGTTTTTGAATTGCCAACCCATGCATTTGTGGACAATTCTTTCTCTTTTTATCCAGCTGAAATTATGTTTTGCAAAGTAAGTTAGTTCTTTACTTTTCCATCTCTCTCAGCATGCTTACATTCATTTATAACTCAGCTAGTTTCCTTTGCTCTTTTTTTTCCCCAAAAATCTTTTATAATAAAAAAAAGGTTTATTTTTCAGTTTGTTTCCTTTTAAGTTCCTCCTACATAGTTTTTTTTTTGTGGTTTGTTTTTAAGTATATATATAATAAAATTCACTTTTTGTGGTATAGTTTTTATATGGTTTGAAAATGCATAGACTTTTAAGGTCAGCACCACAGTCATGATACAAAATATTTCTATCAACCAAAAAATTCCCTCATAAATAATCATTTTTAACATAAAAAATCTTAAAAATGAAAAAGACTAACCATAAATAATACAACTGAAGATGTTAACTGCATAAAATATGCTTCAAGTTGCTAATTTTTAAATTGGTTATTTTATCTTGGCATTTTGTTCTTCAAATATATTTGGTTTTATAAATTTTGTCATCTTTACTGAGATATATATTAAATTAACTTTATCAAGGTCTAATTTATAAAAAATAAACTATACCTATTTAAAGTATAAAATTCTATGAGGAAGAGGCAGAGGAGGTGAGAAAGAAGGAAAATAAGGAGAGATTTGAAGTGTGAGAAGGATTCAAACAGCCAGTACTGTCTTCGAATTTGGAGAAAGGCAGCTTTTACCAAAGAATGCAAGAAGGCCTCTAGAAACTGAGAACAATATCCAGTGCCTGGTAAAGAGCCAGCAAGAAAAAAGGGACCTCAGTCATATAACTACATTACTTACACTGAATTCTGACAGCAACTTGACTGAGCTTCAAAGTGGATATGTTCCCCTAACCTCCAGAAAGGAACACACCTTGTTGCTCTCTGGATTTTGGCCCTATAACAGAGAAACCAGCTGAGCCCGCCAGATTTTTGACCTACAGAATTGTAGGATAATAAATTTATATCAAATTAAGCATCCAAATTTGACATAATTTGTTGTAGCAGCAATAGAAAACTAATACACAGAAAACTGATAAAATCCAAAAAGTCCTTAGTTTTAGTAATATACCAATGTCACTTTCTTACTTTTAAGAAATATGCCAAATGGTTATGTAAGATGTTAACACTAGGGGGAACTGGGTGAATGGTATGCAGGAGCTCTCTGTATGTTGCAATTTTTTTGTAAATCCAAATTTATTCCAAAATAAAGTGTTCCTTATAAAAAAAAAACATGAATTCTGATAAATATCTATTCCTGTGAAGTCAGCAACAGAATCAAGATGCAGAACATTTCTAACAACTGCAAACGTTTCTTCATCCCACTTTGCAACCATTCCCTCCTTCCACTTTTACCATGATCTATTTTCTGTCCCTATAAACATTTTATAGATGCAATCAATTTTAATTTTTCTATTAGTTTGATGGTGTATTAGTCAAGGTTCTCTAGAGGGACAGAACTAATAGAAAAATGTATACATGAAGGGGAGTTTATTAGGAGAACTGACTTACACCATCACAAGCTGAAGTCCCACAGTAGGCTATCTGCAAGCTGGGGAGCCACGATGCCAGTTGGAGTCCCAAAACCTCAAAAGTAGGGAAGCTGATAGTGCAGCCTTCAGTCTGTGGCCTGAGAGCTCCTGGCAAATCACTGGTGCAACTCCAAGAGTCCAAAAGCTGAAAATCTTGGAGACTGATGTTTGAAGGCAAGAAGAATCCAGCATGAGAGAAAGATGAAGGCCTGAAGACTAAGCCAGTCTAGTCTTTTCATGTTTTTCTGCCTGCTTTTATTCTGGCCATGTTGGCAGCTGATTAAATTGTGCCCATGTAGGTTGAAGGTGAGTCTGCCTTTCCCAGTTCATTCACTGACTCAAATGTTAATCTCCTTTTGCAACACCCTCACAGACACTGCCAGGAACAATATTTTACATCCTTCAATTCAATTAAGTTGCTGTTGCCACTCAATATTAACCATCCTAACTAGCTATATATTTTGCATTCATTTTTAGTTGCTCTATGGATTATATGCACCTTTAACTTATTCCAGTCTACTCAGAGTTAATATTTATTTATTTTAGGTGAAATACAGGAAACTTACAACAATACAATTTCATGTACCCCTATCTTTAGTACTGTTGTTATATATATCAGTGGATATATAGATGTATGTGCATGTGTAAAACCAACAGTACAGTGTTATGTTTGCTTTATAATGTTCATTTTAAATTATGTCAAAACAAAAAGAAAACAAGAAAAGCAAAAAAATTTTTAATGTCATATGTCCTTGAAAAAATTGAGAAGAAAAACTAAATATATATATAATTACATTTAACCACCAGCTTATCATTTCCAGTATTTTTCATTTCTTCTTGTATATTTGAATTATTATCTGGAGTTATTTTCTTTCTACCTGATAAACTTTCTTCAGTATTTCTTGTGGTGCACATCTGCTAGTTCCTAACTGAGTTTTTGTTTACTTGAAAATTTCCATATTTTATATTGATTATTGAAGATTAGTTTCACAAGACAAAAAATTATTGGTTCCCAGGCATTAATGATATTATTGTTTCCTTGTCTGTGAAATGTCACCTTTTTCTGGTTACTTCCAAGATTTTCTTTTTATCTTTGGCTTTCATCATTTTGAATCTAATATACCTTTTCTCTTCATATTTATTCTTCTAGAGTTTCATGGAACTTCTTGGATCTGTAAGCTAATGTTTTCTACCACATTTGGAACATTTTCAGCTATGATTTCTTCAAATGTTCTTAAGCTCCTTTTCTTTCTCTCTTCTTCTGGGACCCTGGTTACATATCTATTTAATTGCTTGGTAGTACTTCAGTGGTCTTTGAAGCTCTGTTCATTACTCCATAAAACAAAATAAAATGTTGACACATGCTACAACATAGACAGATCCTGAAAACTGGTGAGTGAAAGAACCCAGGCATAAAAGGTGACCTAGTGTATGAATTTATTTAAATGAAATTTCCTTAATAGGTAAGTTTATAGAGACAGAAAGTAGAGCAGTAGGGGATGGAGGGAGTGAGGAAAAGGTATATGACTGCTAATGGTTAACAGGGTTTCTTTTTGGGGTTATGACAATGTTCTCATTTAGATAGTGACGATGGTTGCACAACCTCGTGAACATACTAAAACCCACTGAACTATTTTATGGTATGTGAATCATGTCTCTATTTTAGAACGGGGGAGGGAGGAAAAGGAAAATATTTCAACAAATGAAATCAAGAGGAAATAGAGAGGTAGAGAAAGAACTAGGAGGTAATCAGAAAAGAAGAGAGAAAAGAGCTTCAAGGAGTGAGTTTTCAATAGTGTCATATATCACGCTGATTAGAGGACTGAAAAATAACTACTGGATTGGGAACTGGGATATAATGTCATCTTAGTGAGAGGCCTTTCAGTGGGTTGGAGAGAGAAACCAAGGAACAGTGCATAAGGAGGAAAATGGAAAACAAGAAGTAGAAATAGGAATTATTTGTTACTTCTTCTGGAAGTTTTAGTTGGTAGGAAAAAATAAACAGATAAAAGGAGGTATATGATTTTATATAAAAACTAATTTCTCAGCTTTAAATTATTTTACATATAACCAATGAAAGTAAGAAAAAACAACTATAATTTAGACTTTTTTTTTAAAAAGAATAGCTTTCCCTGGCATCATTTATTAATATCAGTATTTAATATCAATATAAAATGCATAGTGGTTTTCCTATAATTAACAGGCTTTAGGTATAGTTCCTATTTTATATTTGATTTCCTGCTGACGTTCTATTGCTTCATACTACTTTAGTATTTTGGTAATATGCCAAGGCGATGAAAATTTTTTCTCAAATGTAAAGAATTAAGTAATGCATCACCAAAAGATACATATTTCCTTTTCTATTTTCTGTTCTTTTAAAATGTCTATACATTGCAAGTGGTTTGTAGTGAAAAGTAATCAAGTAATTTCAAAAGAAAGAGTTAATGTGATTTAAGTCACTGCCAATTGAAATGCCTTAAGTTTGGCTTATTACACTTTCCAGTAAGAAAGTTTCATTAAATTTGTTTTGTGTTTTTTTTTTTATAGACACCTTTACATTTTTAATGAACACTTAAAAAGCTTAGGAATAGCAACTCTCACCAAATAACTTGACTCTATATTTATATAAATAGAACTCTTTTATATACCTCAAATCGTCTTAAACAGACCAAGATAAAAACATTTAATATGTATTTCTATACATTTAACTCATTCAAAGGGAGGATTATCTTAAAGCTGTTCAGGTATTCATTTGTTTGCCTGATAGTAAATTAAAAAAAAACTAGCAGCTGAAACAAATATAAATGATCCTTCAATATCTTTAACTGTATGTTTTCTAAGAAAGGAATTTTCTTACCAGGGTAATTTCATTTCCCTGAACCTGTTTTCTTGTCTATAAAAGATAGAGATTGGATCAAGAGGTCCACAGACATTCACACCCTCTGTATATACCGGAATTAGCTCTTTCATGGTAGATGCTGGTGCCAGTCATTTATATATTGTCTCTGAGATCCAAATTTGTTCTTCTGTGCTCACTCTGATACTGTGGAGCTAGGATTCTGCAAACTGCCCTTCCAAGAATGCCTTGTCATCTGTCTTTTAGTTCCTGTGAAACCTTCTTTCACAGGAAGGTTTCTCAACCTCAGCACTACTGACATTTTGGGCTGTATAACTGTGTGTCAGTGAGAGGTATCCTGTGCATTGGTAAGATGCTAAGCAGGATCCCTAGCCTCTGTCACCAGATACCAACAACATTCTCCACCCAAGTTGTGAAAATAAAAAAAATCTCCAGACATTGCCCATGTCCACTGGAGAGCAAAATCACCTTAGTTGAGAAACATTGTGCTAGAGGGAAACTGGGCCAATGGAGAAGGACTTCTGTACTTTTTTCCCATTCCTGTCAGCATTGCTTCAGGGGTAGCAGTTGCTCTCATTTCCAGCATCTTTTGGTAATACCAGAATTGACCTCATTATGCACCCTCAGAGACATCAGTGGCAGCCACAACTGGGAAGTGCCCTCTTCAAAGTTCTGATCATCAGCTCCTCAGGGCCTTCGCTCTAAGCTACAAGGTGACCAACTCTGCCCTACTTTATTCAACAGACATTTACTGAACATCTACAAATAGACTGGCACTGTACTAGGCTTTGGGAATAAAAGGTAAATACTATGGACTCCCTGATATCTGGGTAATAAAGAACAGAATTATCAAGAGCCAACTGTAGATGGATTAAGTACCTGCAAAATTTTTTTCCAATCTGGTGCTTCATTTGACAACCCACAGATCAGTGTCAAGAGGTGCACTGGATTATCTTCATCTCTAGTAGTTTGGTTTTTTGGCATGTCCTATTTCTTTAGTTTAGCTTTTAAATAGAAAATATACACATTCTGACTCACTGATTTTTTTCATTACCAAAATTGCCAGTAACTTCATTATTTTATAGTTGCCAAGTTATTAGTAAAGGTAGAAAGAGCTTAGAAAATACAAGTCTCTGTCAAACAACTTGGTTACAACTTGGAGGAAATAAGCCAGGTTGTTTAGAGAAATGGATAGAGTGTGAGGGAAAGATAGAAGCTGCGAACCAGTGATGGTAATGTTTAAAATTTCACAAAATCCTTCAAGATTGATTGAAAACACAGATATGTCATATGATGAGAAATGAACAATTTAAAAACTCTGGGTTATTTTATTTTTTTTTTTTTAAAGCCTCTTGGTTTCCTAAGAGGCTTTGAAAATTCAAACTTCTCTTTTCTGCTTGAATATGCCTGGTTAAACAAGGAATGGACCTTATTTAGTCACTGACTTGCCTTGTGATCTTGTTTGTTTTGAGATCAGTAACAAACAGCCTCTTCTTTCTTTTCTTCTGTGATGGAGTGGCCCTACCAGTGCGGTAACTAGGATACTTACTAGCCAATACCAGCAGCTAAATTTGACCTAGCAAAGGCCAAAAGAAAAATTTATTATAAGGGTGTTGGGTGATCTCACCAATATGAGGAATGTACTGAGTTTTGGGAATGAAATTCATTAGGAATCTTGATATTGTCTTTCCTTCACATATATTTATGTTAGTTTCTTAAATCTCCTTATAATCAGTTTTCTAACAAAAACTCCCAAGTTTTATAGGGTCCAGTTTCAGTTACCAGAGAATAACTGATGTGATGTGTTCTGTTACCAAGTCCAAAACTGTAAGTGAAGAATCTCAGGCTGTATCCAAGCTTGTGATCCATCAAATATGACCTAGATAGGATCATTTAAAAATAATTTTAGAACTCAGTTAATAGAGACAGTAATTATTCCTAGGGACACCAGGAAATGGTCACAGAGGTACAATTCATCTGAGCACTTAGGGATAAGCAGAAATCTGTTAAGTGAAGAGCATCCTATGCTGAAGGAACCACCTCTGTGGGAGTGCAAAGGCCTGGAAAATCTGGAGTATTGGGAGAGTTCAGTTTTCTGTGTGATTTCAACATAGGGTACCTAGTACGTAGGAGCAGGAGAGTAAGCTGCAGAGAAGTTGGAGCTACTTTGCAAAAGGCTTAATGTGCTGTCAAGATCCTCATATGCCCTTTTACAGAGATTAAA
Source organism: Plecturocebus donacophilus (assembly GCA_004027715.1). Classification (NCBI taxonomy): domain Eukaryota; kingdom Metazoa; phylum Chordata; class Mammalia; order Primates; family Pitheciidae; genus Plecturocebus; species Plecturocebus donacophilus. Next base: position 72,189 of record PVKP010001893.1, read on the forward strand.
CTCAATCATAGAAACAATAGGGAGATAAAAGAGGTCTCTGATAAATGGCTATTACAAGTCTCCAGACTCTAACCTACGACAGTGATTCATAACCAGGAGAAATTTTGTCCCCTGAGAGGACATTTGGCAGTATCTGGGGACATTTTTTATTATCAGTACCTGAGTAATCCTACTGATATCTAGAGGGTAAAGGTCAAAGATGCTGCTAAAAGCCCTACAAGGCACAGTACAGCCCCACCACAAAGAATTCTCCAGTCCAAAATGTCAGTGGTACTGAAGTTAAGAAATCTTAGTCTGAGATCACAGCTGTGAGTTTAGGAACTAAAAGCCTTTTAAAGAGAACCTTCTAAAATGGTTAGAAGTGGGGGTAAGAAAATGAGACGGAGTCATATAGATCCTGCAGCAGCTATCCCAGAAGCTTAGGTAGTCACTTATGCCTTTAAATGAGAACAAGTGAAGCAAGCTGTTGTAGGGATGATAATGAAACGTTCTGACTCATTTCTATCCCATTCATTGCTATGATGCTCCTATCAGTAAAGTAACAATGGTTAACCAGGAAAATTGTGTGAGATTGGTTATACATCATCTCTTGTTTAGTAATACAGAGTAAGACTCTGTTAGGTCTTTAGCTCCTACATAAACACAGTAGTAGTGAGTAAAGCCCACAGAATACTGGTCACCAAACAGCTAAAATGAAATACTCCTAAGGCTCCATTCAGGGAAATAATATATACTACCACTCATAAATATTAAAACCTAATAGTGTCTATGCTGTTTCTTCTCATCTGGTTATTATTTCTTGGTTCCCACTTTGAATGAAGGGGAATTTCCAAGCAGAAATTGGAAATTGGTTTATTAGCATGCCACAATATCCTTTATAATATTCATACCTACTTCTATTTATTAGCAAAAAATATTTAGACATTAATAAAGACTCTCTCTATGACTAAATTTTAGTTAGATTTTGGTAAACCATTTATACCTTGATGTTGGCATCTGTCCTTGCTAGGCCGGAGTCACTCAATTATAGCAAGAATCTTATTAAGCCTATTTCAAGAAAACTCCCTACCTTCATTATCTGGTTGAATTTCCCATCCTTCACCCTTGGTATCTGATGATCCTCTCCATTCTTCTTCATAATTGTCCATCCTCTGACTCCCCACTCTGCTACTTGGCTATAAATCTACTCTACCTGCAGGGGATGGGACACAGCCCAAGGTGCTGCAGGCAGTTGGCTGGTGTTTTCTGCCAGGCTCCATGCTGCACTTGGCTGGTGTCTTCTGCCAGGCCCCATGGAGTTTCCTTCTCCCTGCTCCAGGGAGGCCAGCTCTGACCTACAGCAATTAAACTTGTCTCAGAGGTGGAAGAACCACTTGCATAAGAATAAGGGGTTCTTCCCCAGACATTTAAAAAACTTTCTTTTCTTTTCCCTTCTTTACACTATCAGCAAGTTAACTTTTAAAGTTTTTTTTTTTTTCTCTTAGAAGACACTTTTACTAGGCCAGACCCCTCAACTATCACTGTTTATACTTTCTGCAAAGTTTTGGTTGTAAAATCAAGCCTCCATCTTGTTTTACCTCCTGAGGGCATGGCTAGTAACTGCCTGGGAATGATTTGTTTAGGAATCCTGCCTTAGGGGATGAGTCTGTTATTCCTAGCCCTGCCTCTGGGAGAGTCAAAGCCCAGTGACTGGGTTTTGACTCACTGTGTGTGTACTGTGTGTAATGTCTGTCTAAAGAGCTCTAATTAATTTGGCCTAAAGAAAGACATGCACATGGGTCTATATTTTTTAGAGGGAAGATAAAATCTGTGGTACCTTTCAATTCACCTGACTTTAATTTTTAATAAATAAAAACAGCCCTAGAGACTATTAGTAAAATGCAGGTCAGATACAACGTTTGGTAAGTGTTTTGAGGTTACAAACTGCCTTTTGGGTTTTGAGAACTATTTCACTTGCTGACTTCACAACTGGTAAGGCCTGAGGACATATGGAACTAACTATACCCTTAACTAAGGCAAACCTTGGCTGCACTTGGCACCTAATTAAAGCAACTTAACAAGTTTTACCTTAAAAATTGCTAGGAGTTAATTGAAACTACTAGAGATAGATTTACACACAAGGTGTGTAAGAACAGTAAAATGTGTGTGTGGTTTTTTAGTAAAAAGTTATAAGAAGGCATGGAAATGTAAATTTTTGCCTAGGGTTAAAGCATTGTTTTAAATTAGGAAAAAGCTGAAAGTTCAAACAAGTGGTGGAAGCACTGTGGAAATTAATCCTGTGGAAGAGGTTCTCTGTGTGAACATATTAACTAAATTCAAAGGAGTTATAAAAGGTTTTTGCTTCTTGAAAATTTCTGAACCATCTTTTTGGCAAAATAAGTAACTTATGGTAATCTGGTACTCTATTTCATAATATCAAGTGCTTTAAACATATTTAACAGTCTTCCCCAAATCAAACTTCAGTTTCAAAATTGTCTCCCCTGGCACTTGGCTTCTTGAATAATTTAGAGGGCCCCTGAAGTGTCCAGAAAAGAGAGGTAAACAGGATTATTTGACATGTTTAGGTACACAGGATTGCCAAAATGATGTTCAGTCTTCTTTAGGTTATATTTTTGTGAATAATGCTAATACACGTTCCAAAACTGTATGGAATTTTAAAATTTCCGATGTCTAAACTATATGTTATCAATCATAATTAAGGTTAAGTTATTGTAAACAATGGAAATAACCCCGAAATTTCCAAATTTCTGTTAATCGTGTTTCTAATTGTAACTACTCTGAATATTTTGCTATTCACAGACAATTGTCTTGTTTTAACCCATTTTAAAAGATGGTTTATAATAAGCTGTAAAACTGTAACAGGTGCTCTCAAATACAATTTCTGATTGTATTTGAGACTATCAGGTTTCTTATAACTTTGGAGATTGTGACATTGGAATAAAGGAAAATGTATAGGACTCATGAAGAGCTGAAATGCTCATAAATATCAAGCAAAACATGAGTTAACTAAATGGACTGAACTCAGAAAGCTGGAGCAAACTTTTTGACTTTAGCTTGGAATATTGCTGATTCTTATTTTGTCTTTCAGAGTCAAGGAAACTTATTTTGAGCTATTTACAGCCTTTAATAATTAAGCAAGATATACTCCTATGATCAAAATTTGGAGCATGTTTGTTTCTCTCTGCCTGGTTCCTCCAGAATGTAGAACCTATCTGTGAGTATTCTTAACTACAGCAATATATTTGTTTGCATCAGTGCGATAAGAATCCATTTTTATTTTGCAACAGGACACAATTGAAGGAAGTGGTTATTTTACCAAGGCTTTGACTGGAAGGGTATGCTTCCCTTTAAGGAGTCAAGAAATCTGAGTATCTGCTAGGAAGAGAAGGGAACCAGGGATGTCTGTTCTCTTCTTTCTAGATGGGTTGCCATTCATCTTCAGTCCATATTCCTTTTGAATGCATCCTGAACCTCTCGGACTCCTTTATAAAAACCAATGACTTTTATTTTCCCTTTCTCCTGCTCTGTCCTCTCTTCACTGATAAGTAATTGTGTCTCTGTGCTAAGGGACACTCCCTTCAGATGCATCCTCCAAACTAGAAAGAGTTAATTTCCCAAACCTTAAACTGGTTGGCTTAGGATTGGACTCAGAGAAACGGAACCCAGAAGCCCAACATGCCAGCAAAAGGGTAAGGTTTGTTTTTTTTGCCATTAAGGCTTTTGGCCTCCCTCTCCCTGTGCAAACTGGTAAAGGGCCTCAGAATTTTTGAGCTGTCCTTACCCCTCCCCTTGTTTTGTTTTGATATATGTTTTCTAATAACCTGGTTTATCTGTTCTCGCCTTCAGGCCATCAAACTCTAAACAGTCATACAACCAAAGCCTGGGACGATAGTCCCTTCTGCTGGGAACCCTTAAATAGGCCACTGAGGGAGATCTGACTGTTGTTTCCCCAAAGCAGGCCCCTTGTCAGCAGGAAGCAGTTAAGATCAGTCTTCATCCTTATTCTAAGAGCAGTCAGATATATTTCTTTAGAGGGGGGAATGAGACAGTCAGGTGGGAGAGGGTCCCTGGAGAAACTCCGACCAGCCTGTGTACTGGAGTGGAGGCTCAGGGAGTTCACAATGTTTACAGCAGGGAGGAACCTGGCCCCTCTTCTTCCTGTGTGGAACCTGGGATTCAAACAGTATAGCAGGGACTCTGGCCTTGTGAGATTCCCTGTTTCCCCCTTTTCATCCTTTTCACTCAATAAAAACCTGTCTTACTATTCAAATTTTCTGTCAACCTGAATTTTTGTGGCCAACGAACAAAGAACCCTATCTTTAGCTAACTAAGGAAAAGTCCTGCAACAGCTCAGAGGCCAGGGTTGTCAACATGGTACACCTGGCCAGCAGTTAACTGACCTGCAGAAGTTGTCTCATGGTACACCTGACCAGCAGTAACTGGGGCCACAAAGGAGAGAGACTGCTGCAAGATATGCCACGTAAGTTGGAGAAGACTAGGGATTGTGAGGATTCCCTGGCTTATCCTTCCCCTCTCCCTCTAAATCCCCCGCCAGGAACATTTATTGATTGAACCCAGCTGGGAGCTGGAAACCCAGGAACTGCAGCCTGCAGGGGTCCCCTTACTTGCAACACAGAACAGAGAAGAGGGAAAGGTAAAGCATGGAGCTGAGGTTGGAGACACTACAGGCTAGCAGAGTGGTTTCCTCAGTATCTTGTTGAATTTGTGCAACAATCAGTAAGGTCTTATCACCTGTTTTATACTTGAGGAAACTTAAGCTCATGGAGGTTAAGCGACTTGTGCAAAGTCATAAAGTCTATAAGGGGCAGATCTAGAAGTTTTACCAAGGTCTATCCTGATCCAAAGCCCCTGCTGCTTCCTCAGCAGAGGCTTGACCATCACAGCGGGGCTTTCTGATTTCTAACTTTGGAAAAGCAAGTCCAAGCAGTAGTAGCATTCTCCTGGGAAACAAAATAGAAAGACGGTCAATGTGACAGAGAGATGCAAGGTTGCAAGAGCTCAGCACCTGGCTGCAGGCTGTGAACCTTTTTATTAAACAAAACAAAGATTCTGGTCTAACTTCATACATAAATCATTATTGTTCCACTTAATGGGGCTACCATAAACCTAATAACCTGAAGGATTTGCAAGCATTTTAATGAAAAATACACTGGTATTTCAGAGGAAAGTAATTGGACTCAGGGGGACAGAGTCTGGATACAAAGGAGATTTATCCTTGGTAGTCAACAATGTGCTCCGTTACCTGGGAGATGTAACACATTAGCAGAGATGAGTTTATATGATAAGCTTCTGCCAATGAAAAAGCAGAGCCGGAAGACAAGTAGAAGGGCACAGAAGAAATGGTTTTTATGAAGGATAAGAGGTGGTTGGTAAGGGGAAAGGAAGGAAAGTGAGTTGCCCGGCAAAGAGATAAACGATGCCTCGAGAATGCTGGATTGGCTAGGGAAGTGTATTGGATTTACTGTTAGAAAGCTGTTAATTTATGACTAATATGTGTGGGTTTAAAAGGTTAAGTAACAACATTTTTCTTCTTTGGTGCTTGTAGAATAGGTATCCACATATTCTGATCTCCATAACCTGATAGGTTAATAAAACCTCAGTCCATGGTTTTTGGTTATTTTCCCTGGAGCCAAGTGAGAGTTTTTTAAATTCCCTATTTATGATTTTTTTGGGTATTTTTGTATTTATGTTAGCTTTGGAGTTTGTCCTGCTTGCTTGTGTTGTGGAGACAAGCTAGGCTGAGAATTCTCCCATGGGCTTTGTTTGGTCTCCTGTAATCTGGTAACAGGCCTAACCCCCACTCCACAGCTGAGCCATTGGAAAGCCTTGCTCCTTAGGCACAATGACTGCCGAGATGGGCACACAAAACAAGGCAAATCCATCTGAGGGCTGTCACTGGGATTTTTCAGATTTAAACAGATTATGAAGCTGTTATAATGTAGCACTTTAAACTATTGGTAGTCACATTACCAGCAGATGGACAAATCCAGTGAGCAACAGGAGAGAATAAAGGTGATACACTAAAAAGCAGAGAGGACCAAGATGAAGTGTGTGACAATGGTGTTTAAGTTCTGGTTGAAACTTTGAGGTCCCAGAGGGTACATGGTTCATGCAGCTCTGATCCTTTTAACAAGTGCTTCTGTCACTTATAATGTAAGTCCTCATTTAATATAGTCTGTCATGCAGGTATAATGCTGGTGCTTCAAATATAGGGGAAATATCCTTATACCCTCCTTTTCCAAATCCATTGCTGTAGAAATCAAAGTTGCACTTCTCACTTTCCATTCTTCGGCCAAAGACATAAGCTAACTCTTGGGAAGTTTGTGTTAACCTTGTCACTCTAGTGATTGGGACCCAGCCTCTTTGCATATTACCTGTATTATACTATGAAGAGACCACACAACTGGACAACCTAGTCTGTGGATAGCCTCCATAAAACCCACTCATCCAAGTACATAGGAGTTTAGCAGACCATACTAAAGATTTGGTGGAGTCCTGCAATACAGCCATGTCACATACTACATGGCCTTTTAACATCACTTCATTTACCCCCACCTCCCCATCCCTTTTTCTCTCTCATATTTATATCAGTATTTTTTTTCATTAAAAACCCAAGTAGTTTGTTGGGATTACATTTCTTCCTCTGTGAGTACAATAGCTTAACCTAACTAATTCCACTCAAAGGGAAAACTAAGGTTAACATGCTGAACTTCATGCTAGGTGCCACCTAGTGTAGTATTGAACCATGCCTTTCTTCAATAATTTTTCTCAGGGATGCTATCTGCAATTTGTTCTTTTGCATTAATTTTATTTAGCATACTCTTGAGTTTTTCCTAAGCTAAAACACTGATTTTATTCTATGAAGTCTTCCTTTATGCTAAAGCTCTCCCTCTTAGAGCCCTCAGTACTTGTGTTCCTAACTGGATTGGTTGCTCTTTAATCCACTACACAACAGTCCTCATGAGACCCTTTTTACTTTTTGTTTGGGCTTACTGTTTTCAGCACCTCATGTGTGTCCCTCTCTTGGTTCATTTTCTCACTTTGTTGGAGTATATCCGTATAATGAAGCTATTCAAGTTTCTGAAAATTTACATGTAGGATAATATACTTATTCTGCCCTTACATTATTAAATTAATAATTCATTGGACACAAATTTCTAGATTGGAAATAACTTTAAGACAGAATTTTGAATTTACTATCCCATTGTTTTCTACACTCCAATACATTTGAAAAAATCTGTTGTCAGTATGACTCTTAATTCCTTGTAAATTATTTTTTATCTTTGAACTTTTTAAAATAAGTATTTAATTTTGATATTGTGAACGTTTATGATACTATCTAGGCGTGGTCTTTTACATAGTTTGGATGTGTGTCCCCTTCAAATCTCATGTTGAAATGTGACCTCCAATGTTGGAGGTTGGCTTAGTGGGAGGTGTTTGGGCCATGAGGGTGGATCTCTTATGAATGTCCTGGTGCCATCCCCATAGTAATGTGTGAGTTCTTGCTCTGGTAATTCACACCAAAGCTGGTTGTTTAAAGATGGCCAGAACCTCCTCCTTTCTCTTGCTCCCTCTCTTGCCATGTGACAAGCCTGTTCCCCTTTCATCTTCTGCGATGAGTAAAAGCTTCTTCACCAGAAGATGAGCAGATGCTGATGCCACAGTTGTATACCCCACAGAACCGTGAGCCAAATAAACCTCTTTTTATATTACCCAGTTTCCAATATTCCTTCACAGTAATGTAAAATGGACTAATACCATCTTTCGGTACTTGCTGAACTATAGGTGGCTCTTTTTAGCCTGAAGACTCTTCTTAAATTCTGGGAAATTCTTTTCTATAATTGTTTGGCTAATCCTCTCACCACTACCTTCACTACCACAATTATTCATTTTTGTTTAAAATAAATGGGAAAGCTACCACTGTTAATTTTCTCTGGTATTGGATGTCTTGGTCTTTTTTCTGACCACATCTCTCTCCAGCATAAAAAATTTGGGAACTCCAGTGAGGAAATTCAGGGTATAGACATTGGTAATTTCCTCCAGTTAAGCTGACAGAGAACCTATTGTGAAGCTACACATCTGCCCAAAATCTGGAATGAGAAATATTTTTCTTGGAAGCATCAAAATCTTTGGAAGCCTTAGTTGTCTCCAGATAATCATTTTTTTTCTTTTTTTTTTTAAGACAGGGAACTCCTGACCTCAGGTGATCAACCTGCCTTGGCCTCCAAAGTGCTTGGATTACAGGTGTGAGTGACCACGCCTGGCCCAGATAATCTTTTTTTAAAATAATAATAATAATAATAAAGGCAACACAAGTTATGCTTTGGAGAAATGCCATCTTCTTGTGATCCATAAGGTAGAGGAAAAAAACGGGCACCCATATACGTGTACAGTTAGTTGGCCCATAAACGGTAAACTGGCTCCTATCTCTTCAGTGGTACTCTCCTAGTGTATTACAGCTATTTTGTTTCTTTGTTTCATCAACTGACTTCCAAATTCTGTCTTCTAGAAATTGTTCTGAAAGATGCTTAATTTGCTATCTATTTATTTTGAGGGTGGTCTTTAGAGGTTTATACTATCCATTTGTATGATCATTTCATATCTGACTTGTCATAATTGTAGCAAGTATTTTTCTTTAATACATTGTCTTATTTCAAACAGAATTAAAGGTAGAGATTGTGTTTAAGATACACATACTTGGATAACAAAAACAATGAAATTAAGATATATTTGAAAGCTTCAATCTATAACACTAATTTAGGAATCCATATATTTTAGATAGCAGGCTATCAGACAGCAGTAATAGGCAGAATAATGCCTCCAACAAAGATGTTCACATCCTTATCTTCAGAATCTGTGAATATGTTATATTACATGACAAAGAAACATTTGGGAAATTCCTTTCTACTGGGGAGTAAGCCTGATCTACGTAACACTGACACATAGTAGGACTGTTCAGCATTCCTTGAGGCAGCACTTTCCAATGGAATCAGAAAGCTGATCTTTCATTATTGATAGCTGGTAATGTAAATGCAAATTTTTCTCTGTCCTGTTCTGCAAGTGGCATTGTATAAAGTCTTTTAAGTCAATGACAATTATAGGCCAATCTTGAGGAATTGCCATGGGGGAGGCAAGCCCCTGCTGAAGGGGTCCTGTTATCAGAAAGAGGTCTTTCAAATTCTTAAATTTTACTTAAATCTTAGCAGAGAATTATAATCTAGTATATTGCTTCTATACAAGGAGCATGAAATTTTGCTGTGGCCCACCTGTGGAGCAAGAGAGCAGTGGTGTGGGTCCTGGGTGGCGGTGGCATGGTGCTTGCCTAAGCACCCGCTTTTTGCTTGTGTTGCTTTTTGCTTGTCCCCTCCTTCCTCCCGCTGCCGGGCTGGGCAGACCTTCCCATGTATGCCTGCCCCACCCTAGCAGGCTAGCTTCCACACACTGGACCTGGGTCACTGTGGCTGCTGCTGCTGCGGAGGCCAAGTTCCTGGGAGCATTTGCTGGCTCCAGGTTTGTGAGCTTTCTTGATGTCGAGCCTGTCCTTCTGCCCAGTGCTCTGCTCACTTAGCCTCATGGCTTCGGCCTCTAGTGCTTTTCCTTATCTTTTTATATACTTGATTGCCTTGTCGATTTTGCATTACCAGACAAAACAGCTCACCTTCTAATGCCACGTGCCTATCTCTTGGAGGAGTGGGCTCAGGCAAAACCTCCATTTCCTCTTTGTTATTTTTGTCTGGTGATAACAATTCTGGGACCCATTGCCCTTCTGCATGATGCTGTTTAAGATTTCTTCGCACTTGTTCCTAGAGCTTTATGTCCAGCATACTTTCTGCTGGGAATATTGGGCTTTGGGAAACAACAGTTTGCATTTGGTCCCTTAATTGAGCCTGGGAAACTGAGGCTCCATTGGCTTTAAGCAGCTGTTTCAATATTTTTATATACTGTTTTTGTTGAGCTGATAACTGTTGTCCCATGATGAAACGTTAGCCTGAACAATCCCTCTGAACTTGGATATCCTAAGCGGGTTTCAGTGACTTACCGACTACACAGTTGTGTTTTCCTTCGTTTTGGACCTTCCATTGCGATTCGTCACAGCAAAACCTCAGAGGGGGCACCACTGATGAGTTTCCTCAGATGGGGCACCACTGTTAGGGTCCTACAGGCAGACCCTGACCCCATGATGAATGAATAAATTATCTCAGACACAATATTCAGTGAACGAGTGGGCTAGGGTGTCCAGGCCATACATCTGAAGGAGTTAATGGCTGCTGGCCCCAACTCCCAGGCCTTGCCAGCCTTTATTTAGCACACATTCAATGACAAAGGCTTTGAGTCAACTCCACTAGAAGGTAAAGTTTAAAGGCCAGGTTCTGAGGCCTTAAGCAAACACCATTTGAGGGTGATAAATCTGGTTGGCCTCCCCCCATCCCCCTGAGAAAGCCACCTGGTCAGTGAAAGATTAAAGGTTAGTTTTAGGACCACATGAGCAAACAAGTTATTCAGATAAACTCCCCCACATTCCTTAGCTATTTTCTTTTCTTAACTAAAGGTAAAGGGGTAAGCCTGCCTTCAGCCAAAACTTCTACTCAAACTATGCAAACTTCTTGGCCTTCCAAGAAAATTTGTGACTATATTCTGTAATTTTCTCTAATACTTTTCCCTTAATATTTTTGCCACCACCCTGACTGAACTACCACACACATTTAGGCTGGAGATAGAATTAAGGTTACTAATCTGATAACTTTAAGATAGATTACCCTGGATTATCTGTGTGGGCCCAAAGCCAGTGTAATCAAAATGGCCCTGAAAAGTAGAAGAGGGAGGCAGAAGAATCATTCAGAATAATGATGCAGCATGAGAAAAATCGGATCAGCAATGCTAACTTTGAAGATGGAAGAGGGCTGTGAGCCATAGAAGCAGCTTCTAAAAACTGCAAAAGGCAAGGAAACAAATCCTCTTCTAGAACCCCCCAAAGGCATGCTGTCCTGCCAACACCTTGATTTTAGTCCAGTGAGGCACACTGTGGACTTCTGACCTCCAGCATCTAAGATAATAAGTTTGTATTGTTTAAAGTCACCAAGTTTGTGGTATATTGTTATTTTAGTAATTTGTTACATTCAGAAACTAAGATATCAATAAATATACCAAGTTAAAGAATCTTCTAGCATTCCTATTGAGATTAACATTCTAGAGTCTAGAATGCAGAAAACCAGAAAGGGAGTACAATTTAGACAATGCTATCTTTTGGCACATTACCTCATTTAGGTGAAAACAATAATGGCATCAAAATATAATAGTTTTTATTTTTTTAATGTGGTTTTTAAAATACAATTCTTGGAGAAAATTGAGAAGACAAGTGCCAAAAGCTTCTCTTTATGTAACTTTAAATGTGTATGAATTCTCTAATTTGTTAAGTAACATTTCTGACCCAATCCATGCTATTTGGTGTTTTTTGGTCATGGACTACTAAAGTTTCTAATTCCACATAAGTTTGAAAAGCTTGCATCACTTGCCTTTAAACTGCTGTCAGACCTAGGATCATAACTGTTAATAACACACTGAGCACATTTGGTAGGGGACAGATGGCTTGCACTACTCCTTTCTTTAATTCTACAATGAGTCAATTCTTATGAATCATGATTCCAAAGTCGTATCAGAAATACAATGGAAAACACTGGTTAAATCCCTACTAGAGAAGTTCACTCATATAAAAAAAATATGCCTTCACAACTGTCTCCACAGTAGGCAGACTCAGCATATAGGTCAACAAACTTTTCTTCTTTGTTAATGAGTCACGATGACACCAAGTATATCAGAGAGCTTAGCCCACTGATATCTTTGTAAAACAAAACCTCTGGGTAAGTAAACAAGTACTTTTAGCCCAGGATTCAACAAAAGTCAAAATGATACCTTAAGAGAAACACATCAAGGGAGGTTAAAAAAAAAAACAAACACCAACATTTGGTGAGAAGAGAGTAAAAAAACTGAAAGAAGCATTGCCTAATGGAATATTGCTCATAAATAGTTGAATGGCAGTTTTCCTTCTCTTTGTACCAAGTTATAATAACCCTTTTAGGCCTAATTAGGAATTATCACACAGCTAGGGTGAGTCAGTCTTTCGGTCACAGGGAAACCATTCAAAAGCATTCATTTGGAAGGAATTCAAAAACAGTGCTATGAAAATCACAGTAGAGATTATCCTGACCCACTCCACAAAGCACAGGTGAAAATAATGAGCTTCTAAAATCATACACCAAGTTTTCCCACTTACTTTCCTAAAACCTCTGTCTCTGAAGATACTGAACACTGACAACTGCAGAAAAAGTTAACCGAGCAGCAAAAGGAAAGCCATGATTGAGAAATACATTTGTGCCCCAAAGTCCATCTGCTTAAAATTCTAGAGATTTAGGGCACATATGATTTAAGTCATCACCACAGTTATCAAAAAGTATGTAAACAATTTACTACCTGTGTGTGCAAAGCAGGTTTCAAAAGTGGCTGAGAGTTCAGTAAAGTCTACACTGCCTTGATTCAAATCCAGGCTCTGTCATTTACTGACTGTATAATTCAGACAGATCACTTAACTTCTCTTTGTCCCAGTTTCCTCTTCTGTAAAATAGGGTTGGTATGAAAACAGTTAATAAGTAAGGTGCTACAACTGTGGCTAGTATATTGTAGCTACTATATGTGCATTAGCTGTAATTGTTATTATTTTTAAGAAATAGAATTTTGAGGCTGGGTGCAGCAGCTCACACCTGTAATCCCAGCACTTTGGGAGGCTGAGGTAGGTGGATCATAAGATCAAGAGATTGAGACCATCCTGGGCAACATGGTGAAACCCCATCTTTATTTTTTAAAAAATACAAAAATTAGCTGGACGTGGTGGTGCACACCTATAGTCTCAGCTACTCTGGAGGCTGAGGCAGGAGAATTGATTGAACCCAGGAGGCAGAGGTTGCAGTGAGCTGAGAGTGTGCAACTGCACTCCAGCCTGGTGCCTGGTGACAGAATGAGACTCTGTCTCAAAAAAAGAGAAAAAGAAAAATAGAATTTTAAAATGTCTGTGGCTTTATATTCTTTAAAACATTATAAACTCTTTTGAGTAAACTACTATGTACTAAAAACTGGGCACTCTATATAACATATAACCCTCATAAAAACTACCAGGAATGTAGCATTGTCCTCATTTTACAAAATAGGTACTGGGGGAAGTCTGACTCCCTGTATCATGTTCATTTTAGAAAACAAAGTTCCTTGAAGATTTGTGTTTATATTTTGATCCTCCTCTGCACTAGCAAAGTTACACAGGAGCATAAAGCTGCTACTCAAAAAGTAGTGATCATGAGCTGGGAGTGGTGGCTCACACCTGTAATACCAGCACTTTGGGAGGCCGAGACAGGCAGATCACTTAAGCCCAGGAATCCAACACCAGCCTGGGCAACATCACAAAACGCTCTCTCCACAAAAAGTAAAAAAATTAGCCAGGAGTGGTGGCATGTGCCTATAGTCCTAGCTACTGAAGAGGCTGAGGTGCGAGGACAGATTGAGCCCTGGAGGTTGAAACTGCATTTTGAATTACCTCTTCATTGAAATATCTCTGACTAAAATGAACTGACTATATATGTGTCTGAGTCTCTATCTGAACTTTTTATTCTGATCTATGAACCTATTTGTTAGAATTGGTGCCAATACCACATTGTCTTGATTACTGTAACTTTACTGACCATCTTTATTTCCTTTTTTGTGAATTAACTGTTCATATCGTTTTTCTTTCCTTTTGTATAATTTGTTTGCTTTTTTATTAATTTTTACATTCTAGATTTTAATATTAATGCATTATGCATGAGTCCCCTATCTTCTCTCAGTCTGTTGCTTTACATTTTACCAAAAGTAAGTCATAAAGATATTTTACATTTTGTGATGATCAAATTCATCAATCCTTTCTCTTATATTTTTGCCTTCTGGATCTTAAGAAGCCTTCTCAACCTTGAGAATACGTATATTTTCTTCTTATGAGTACAGGACAATTAAATATGTGTCTATTTTGTTTACTAATGCAATGATGCCACCTCTTTTTATTGCTTCATGATTATCTTGATATCCAGTTGGGTACCTTCTACGTTGGCTCTTTTTGTGCATTTATTGTTTCTTATTAATTTTAGAAGGCCTTACTTCTCTTTATTATTTCTATACCTCCATCATTAGGCCTTTTTTTCTTTACCAGCTCAACTATAATTACCTGTTCAGTAAGACACACTTACTACTAAGAATTAGAATATTCTTCCAGTAATAATCAGTGATGAGTATAAGTTTTGCTTTCTTATGACTTGCTATACATAAACTTACCATTTGTTCTTTTCTATAATAACATAAAATGTTAGAAATTCCTGTGTAATGATGGTTTAACCTGTTTGTATAGTCATTTCCCTTTTATGTAGAAATGTGATTAGTGTTAAGAGTGTTTTTTTTAACATTGTTAACCATTCCAAATTTCTTGACACTGACTCTTTTGTTCTTTCTTTCTTTTTTTTTTTTTTTTATTGACACTGATTATTTTTTCTAACTCTTCCCACTGGCAACTTTTCTGCCTGACTCTTGTGGGTAGTTTTCAAGGTTCTAGCCTTGGTCATACTTCCTTAGCAGAAAAACAACCACTTGATCTATGCTACCCTCTCCTCTTTTTTCCCCCTAAAAAAAAATTTTACCTGAAAATCATTAGAATGTATATTGTTTCTTTATCCTTAGTAATAGATTATCCTTAATACTGAAAATATCATGCTAAGGTACATAGTTGATGCTTAAATGTGTTAAAAGAGTGAGTATTGTTAAATGACTCTTAATATGCTAAACACATAAAATACTTTATTACTATCATATTTATGAATTCCTATTTATAACATGATAAAAATCAACAAAAATACAAAGTACTACATTCTTAGCACTTGTAGTATATACCTCAATGTTCTAAGTATATGCACCCTAGAACTTTGAGTTAAATGTTTATGGAATCCCTAACGCGTTTGAAGAAAATAGCTTGAAATCACTGCTCTAGACCTATTCATCTTTTAACATAGGTCAACATGCAACAGTATTTAGGACTACTTATCCTAACAGCTTTCAAGTCAACATTAATCATGCAAAAAAATCACATGCACAAAGAATACTGATTACTAAAATTTGCAGTATATACATAGTCATGGTTAATTAAGCACCATATTATTATTAGACATTTTTCTTACGTTCCCTAAGAGGGTATTTATTATCTTTGGGGAAAATTTTAGAGAAAATTTAGATCTATTTTCACATAATAAGATTTTTAATAATTCACTATCTGGTCTTTTGTTTCATAAAGTTTTACAATGACACTAAAAAGTTCTAGAAATATCACCGTTTTGGGTTTTGGTTACTTTGGAGTTTTCTATGTCTATGATCTCATGATGTTTGGTATCTAGTCTCTCTCTTTCTTAATACTAACAAAGTACTATTAGGACTCCAATTGTCATTACCAGTCCTCAAGACTTTTCCTGAGTTTTTACCTAGCACCTCAATACTTTTCTCTAGGAAACTGCATTCTGAAAAAGGGTTTAGAACATGTATGTAATCTTTGTCTTTTTTCCTCCTCTTCTATCTCTCAAACCTTCATTCATTAAAATTTAGTTGAGTGAAATACTTGCTCAGACAGGCAATAGATATGTTATGAACAAATATTTTCTATCTTATATTTCTTATCTTAATTTTCTGCCTCTTAAATGAAGGTCTTAACTTATTAAAATATGAAATCCAACTTGAGGTTTATATAAGATACATATCTTGAAATGGTATAAGAAGTAATAAAAATTTCCAGGTACATACAAACTAAAACAAACCTGAAAAATTAAAGTTAGAAAAAACAAAATTTGTGGCAAAAAAGTGTAATGTACAAACAGGGCTGTTTTGTTTAAATTGTTAGAAAAATAAAGAGAGCTACAAGGATAAATTATAATTTGTCCTGTGTGGTAGACTGTTCCATCAATGGCCCCATTGAATCACACCACTCCCTATCTGTCAGCCTGTGTAGTCCCCTCATACTGACTCTAGATTTGGCCATGGAATTTGCTTTGTCCAATGGAACAATAGTAAATATGACAGATATACAGGATCAGTAACCTCTTGCACATGAGGGCTTGTTCTCTTAGGATGTTTACTGTGGGAAGAAGCCCCGTCTAGCTTACTGGAGGCGGAGAGGCCCTGTACAGCAGAGACAGCCAACTCACTGAATCATGAAAAATAATAAATGTCCTTGTTTTAAACCTGAGTTTTGGTGTGGTTTGTTATGCAGTGATGGATAATGTGAAATCTTACCTCTCTCTGTCTATGTCTGTGGCACAGCAACTGGCTAAAAGTTACATAAAACTATACTTAATTGAAAAAAAAAATTAAGGTCTCTCAGTAAACTTTAGAAGCATTAGACCTGCTGTCCTCTAGCATTTCCCCCTCTATGCAGACTCAGTTATTCAATCCATTTAAATAAGTATTACAATACTCAACATTTAACTATTATCCTGTACATTTTATAGGTACAGACTGTACCAACTAATCAATGAATAAAGAGTACACAATAAATATTTTTATTTTTAAACACTGAACTGTACATATTTAATATAAAAGATGAGATTCTAGCCCTGTTTTTAAAAAATAAGTATACTTGCTAATATTATCTTTACATTGTTTTACAGAAGGCAATATTCTAGATCTGCAGCTTCATTCCATAGCTTTACAGAATTATAATCTCTTGAATATATTTCCAATGTTATTTAAAAAATAAAAAATCATACAAGATACATTTAGCACGCTAAAACTTAAGAGGTTACAGTATAACTGCCCAGAACCTCTAGGTACCACTGAATACTTTTCCAGTACAAAGAAGCCAACATGTTAGAGTAATTAATTCTCTGTATTTACTTTTATTAAAAAGAGATTTTTGGTAGTAAGAACAAATAATCTCTCATTTGTTGCCTGAAAGCCTAAAATAGGATCATTGGTTTCTAGGCTTGCTACTTGCTGCTTAGCAACCTGTCCTACTTGCCTGCCTTCCTTTCTGTTGTAAAGTACAGTGGACATGGGAGCAGGCTGACGATAGATGAATACTCGACGAAGGCACTCACAAAGGGCTGCATAGGAGTAATTTGGAGCACAGGCAAAAAATTTTTTGTCTCTCTTTGATGCCTGGACGTAGCCTGCCAAGAATACGAGACAAACAAACAAACAAAAACTATATATTAAACAGAAGGGGAACAATCATGATTTAACATTTAATATTTTGCAGTATTTATTACAAATTAAAATGCCCAAGTAAAATATATATCATAAGGTATATAATTCTGAATCATTAATGATTAGCCATAATCAGTCTCTCCCGACTGGTGTAAAAATATAACTTTAACTCGTAAGGAACAAAACAGATATGGCTTTCTCTCTTCAAAAAAGCATAATATAGTTTCATTTAATTTCCATGAATAATTGGAACACTAAAATTCTAAAATCTAAAACACTAACTACATACCAAAATATCTTTAAGTGCCAATTTAATATTTAGCTTCATGAATTACAGATATGGCATCAGAGAATCTTTTTTTCCTCTTAAATATGGGAAAATGTGTATAGAATACCATCATAAAGTTATTTCAGGTTTCTGTTAATAATGTATCCCTGAATGTACTGATATTCATGATTCATTATCTTATTATCTCTATAATGTTAGTGATATTTTTACACACCAATACCAACATTATAAATGGATTTTGTTGTACTTTCAGCCCCCAGAAGTAGAATGTTGACCACTATAATCTCAAAAATAATTTCAAGTCCCTAAACTGAAAAAATCCTTAATCTTGTCTTAATTCATATACATGTTTAAAAAGTAAACATGTACATTTTTATTAAGAGAACATTTATGTTCCAAAATATAAATTATGATTTTCAGATTGTGACATGGTTAGCAAATGTTAGATATTTACATTCATATAAGATAAAAATATAACACTAATTACAATTGAGATCTCATCAAACAATGAATAAGCAAAGGAACCACTGAGCACACAGATTAATACTGCTTTTAAAAATATTAAGCAGGGTTTGAAGGGAGAAAAGTGAAAATTTAGATACCTATTGAAATAGCTTAAAGTAGCTATCCAGGCTAACCTTGACAGAATTAATAAAGTGTACAACATTTCAAGTATATATATCTAAAGTAATGTTGATTTAACTTAGAATTAAGCATAGAATTCCTCTATAATAGGGGATTTGGGGTTATAAATAGAAGATCTGAGCATCTAAAGATGGTATGATAGAGCTTTCCGCTGACTAAAGAAAGTATAGATAATTAAAAACAGCATCATAGTAGGGAGGCTAAAAATTTTATGGTTAAATTAGTCAACCAAATTTTGTCAGGTCATAAAAATCCATTTTTTCCAGACTACACTGGAATCTGAACCAGTTTAGCAGCCTACATTATTAACTATAAGGGATAATTATAAATTTCTTCTACAATTAGGGTTATGCATATATAGCCATCAAATACATAATTTTACTTCTTGCTTCTGGTTTAAAATAACCTCTCAAGAAAGCAATAACTGTGGCTAATTCACATAAAAAAATTCTGTCATACAATACTAATGGATTTTGACATAAAATCAATGATTGCATACATCTACAATTAAGCAGTTTAAAACATTTTTAAGCCCTAATTTTAAAACTAGTATTTTTTTCCTTTTATCCTACCAAATAAATTTAATTTCTGCTTATCACCACTTTCCATAAGTGTTTTCATTATAATGGTTCCCTTTTGCACTTAATTTTGACAAAAGATGTCTCCTAATGTGCATTACACCTTAGGGGGATTCTATGATGTTTCTGAAGATTATTCTGAAGAAGGCTGAATACAAGTTTCATGTAGTGTATTATCAAGCTCCTTGTTCAGAGTCCAGTATTATATGGCTTAGAGAATTAGAAAAAGCAAATGACTTAGTAGAATAATTCAAGTGGTTAGATAACCACTTTCATTTCTATTCTGTTTTGATCTTCTGTAAAAGCATAAAAACAGATTAGTCTAAATGTTCCTATAGTGCTAACACTCAGCAACTAATACAAGCAACCAAATCATAGCATGAATCAATCTAAATGTAATCAGGACAGCTCAAATTAAAAAGAAAGAAAAGAAGTGAACTTTAAAAAAATGATGACTGTACTTTTGATTTGATGGAAAATGTCAAAGAGTTTGTTTATACCTAAAGCATTGAAAGTTGCAATGTGCTCCCACATATCATCTTGTTTGCTGGAGTGTGGTTGCCAAAGTAGGGCATCAACGTCATGGCGCAAACAGAAGCAGGGCATTTCTTTAGGATCCACTACGACAGAGAAAAGGTACTGGTTGCTTCCAAGATTCACCTAAAAAGTGATTTGAAAAAATTTACTCAACAACGAATTAATAATAGCAACAATAATAACAATGGCAGAAGCTGACAGCCAGCACTGTCAGCAACTGTTTTATACTTTTTATATACTTAATCTCATTGACTCCTTATAATATCCCTGAGAGAAATGTGCTACTGTCATGTTCATTTTAAAGCTGAGGAAAGTAATGTACAAGGCATTTAGGTAACTTCTCAATGGTTAGCCTGGCAGTAAGTCATGGAGCTGAAATTTGGACCCAGAATCTATGTTCTTAATCACATGCTACTATATACTACCTCATAAATGTTAGTAACTAGTTTCAGACATGATATAAAGCAGGGGTGCCCCCACTGTGCCACAGACCAGTACCAGGCAGTGACCTTTTAGGAATTGGGCCTCCCAGCAGGAGGTGAGCAGCAGGCAAGGGGGCATTACTGCCAGAGCTCCGCCTCCTGTCAGATCAGCAGCAGAATTAGATTCTCACAGGAGCGTGAACACTACTATGAAATGCACATGCAAGGGATCTAGGTTGCATGCTCCTTATGAGAATCAAACTAATACCTGATGATCTAAAGTAGAATGGTTTTATTCTGAAACCATCCACCAATCCCCCACAGGCCCGTGGAAAAACTGTCTTCCACAAACTGGTCCCTGGTATCAAAAAGGTTGGGGACCACTGATACAAAGCACCAATTTTATAAGCAGTCTATTTTTAAATCATAGAATACACGCATGAAGTTACTAATGCTAACTTGTAATACTAAGTAGAAGTATGCTCAGCAGTAGCAAATACAGAAGATGGCAATGTGATGACAATGGCACAGTACTGACTCTAAGAACGAGTTGATTCTCAAGAAGCAAGTAGATCTGGTCATAAGAACTTGTGGTATTTTCTGAACAATGTTCCACATTTCCTTTAGGCCTGACTTGCTAATGCATTTGTTCCCAGAATGACCTTTAGCTATTCATGAGATCTAAAGAGATTGTTTCCACTGTTCCTTATAGGCTCCATATATGCTCACATCCATCACTTAAGATAACCAAAGGTTTTCTCTGTTGCCTGCAACCTCTAAAAGTTTAGATAACAGGATTTCTTCCAAAACAAAAGAAAGTACAGTTAAGATTTAAAAAGTAGCCGGCCATCCTGTAATCCCAGCACTTCGGGAGGCCGAAGTGGGTGAATCACCTGAGGTCAGGAGTTCAAGACCAGCCTGGCCAACATGGTGACACCCCATCTCTTTAAAAAATAATAAAAAATAAATTAAAAAAAAAAGATTAAAAAGTAAAGTGACTAAAATAAGTAGTTTTGCTAAGTCAATGAAAATGAAGTGTGATTTTAAAAAAAGGTCCAATTATTAGAGTATACTTATTGTATAATTCTATAGATACAGAAAATAACCAATATGAGAAAAAGACATGAAGAACAAAAAAGATACTGTATTATAATTTGAAGTGGATAAAACAGGGGAAGTAAAACTTTATCCATTATCTAGCATGGGCTATTACCTGGAAGAAAAAAGTACAAGATGTTCAGAAGGTTCTTGAGTCAAGAACAGGTGCCACAATACTCATTTTTCACTAGAGAACTATTTATTCTGACTGTGAACAAAATTCCATCAAGTTTACAACTTGGTAGCCAAGAGCAAAATAGGACAGCAAATAAGAAAGAAAAGGATGATTGCTTTGGGTACATGTACTGCCAGAGGTGAGACAAAGCAGCCAATAGCTTATGAGCAGTGGAAACAAACAAAAAGACATTTTTTTAAAATGAAGTAGGCAAAAAGTCCTATTTAATTCAAATACCTCTAATGGTAATTACCTAGAAATACACAGTATGGTAATTAGTGTTCATCCTGATGATATATAACCATCAACAAAATGTTACTTTCTCTTCAGAACGCTTTATGTGAGACACTAGGCAAATAACACAGTAAGATTTCAAGGGGGGAAAGGAAGTTTTAAATATTTTCAGAATTTAAATGGAAAAAATTAATTTATCTGGGCAATTTACTCATTTGGAAAATTCATTCCTTGTTAATACCAACTAAATATCTTACTGCATAAAAAAGAAAAACAACTCTGAACTCCATAAACCCTATGGCCAATAAAATATACTCTCATATTTCTTTTCTTCTTATGTTTACTATAGAAAAGGTCATTGTTTATCTTTGATTACCTTTGTAGTCTTTGAATGAAGACTACAATTAGAGTAAAATATTCTCTAGGGAAAATCTGAAACATGCATTTCAAGTAGTCAATTAATTGTCTTGTCTTTGTAAAACACTTAGCAATTAAAGACTTCTGAAGATTAAATGTCAGAGTGAAGACATTTAAACAACTTTTAATCACTTCTACTACCAAATTAAATTAAAAAATAGTATTAACAAAAATGTTTTATCTACTCAGAAATAAAGTATGTACTGGAATGCCAGATTGAAAATTTAATTCCAAATTCATATTCTGTACATAGAATAAATTGTTTAAATTATTTACTGGGTTCTTACTATGCATGAAGTATTTAGCTGATCTGTATTTACTACCTTATTTAATCTTTGCTACCAGAGAATTAAGAATATGATCTCATTTAACAGAAGAGGAAAACTCAGACTTGAGAGGTTCAGAGATTTAAGTCAAGAAGCTAACAAGTGGTAGCTAGAATTTAAATTCAGATGTATTTCCAAACTGAAGTTTTCCCTAAGTCCATTTTATAGTAACTATTAAGCAACCACCAGATCATGTCCCTGGCTAGGCACTATTTCAGATATTTTAATTCTCATACTATAAATATGCTTATAATCTTGTTTTGTCCGTTAAGTTGTATAGATAAGTTGTTTGTGCGTTTTGTATATAAAATTGATGTCTAAAAAACATGGAAAAGAAATCTTATAAAATCCTGGGTTGCATTTTTTAGTTTGAACACCCATTAAATTACTTACATGCTTAAATATCTCTTTACCTTGACTAGAGACTGAAGCATAGGAAAATGTCACATCTTAGCTAAGTGCTATAACATACAATTGGTGGAAATGCACTTAAATTTCTACTTTAAAAAGCCACAATAATTACTATTTAGAAATATTTTTTTAAAACTGATACTGTTTTCATTTTTAAAAAATTATCTAATTAGGTCTTAACTATGATGTATCATAACATCAAAATTTTACTATTTTAGAGGAGGATACATATAAATGTATCAGACAAAAGAAATGTACAAATATATATCGGAAAATAGAAAGTTCCATAAGGAAAAAAGAGAAAGCAGCATGTGAGAAGATGGACAATGTGGTTGTGTTTTAATAGGGTACAGAAGACAACACTTGAGCAGAGGTAAATAAAGAGAGTAAGAGGAATAAAGTAAGGAAACAGTGAGAAAAGGTAGAACATTTCAGGCAGACAGAATAACAAATGCAAAGATTCTAAGGGAAAAGCATGTTTCAGTATGTTTGAAGAACAGTATAATGGCCAGTGCAGCTAAAGAAAAGTGAACTAGTTGCTGGGTGCTGTGACTCACACCTGTTATTCCAGCACTTGGGAGACTGAAGTAGGAGGATCACTTGAGACCAGCCTGGGCAACACAGTGAAACCCCCTATCTACAAAAAATATAAAAATCAGCTAGGCATGGTGGGATGTGCCTGTGGTCCCAGGTATTGAGGAGGCTGGAAGTGGGAGGACTGCTTGTGCCTGGGAGGTCTAGGCTGCAGTGAGCATGCTTGGGTGACAGAGCGACACCCTGTCTCAAAAAACAAAGCAAAACACAACCCAGAAAAGTGAACTAGGAAAAAACGGTGGAAAGTAAGAAGATAATCAGGACTGGATGGCAGTGTTCTTTCAAAATATGAGTCTCCACATTGGTAACAAAATCAAGTTAGAAAATCAAGAACAGAATTTTTTATTTTATTTCATTAAAAAGACCATAGAAGAATATTAGAGTACACTGCATACAATAAGGATAGTATTGTTTTGTGAAACTTTTGGATCAGATGTGTGTGTGCATATGTGGAGTCTCAGTTAAACATGTATCACATACCATGAGTAGCAGAAACTTGGAAGGCTGTTTGTAGACCATGGTAAGGACACTGAAAATTATTTTAAACGTGACACATGGGAACCTACTATATGGAGAGCAGGAATAGAGAAATGACATAATCTACTAAATCCTTTAAAAAGATTACTTTTATCTTCACACAAAGTACTTATTAATTCAAAATGAAAGATGATAACTTTAGAGTACAGAAACCTGATAGACACCACATAATCAAATATCCCACCACAGGAGTAGGAAAAAATGACACCAAGTTCCTCCTAACGTGATACACTGCAAGGGAAACATCTTTTATGTAGTATTCCTGGCAAAAAAAAATGCAACATCTGAATCTGATGAGGATATAAAATCCAATTCAAAGATCTATAAAAAGGTATAAAATAAGTAAAATGTTGATTAACTTGCTATTCCAAATTACAAGAGATTAAAGAGATACCATAACTAGGCACTTAAAAATTCAACACTCCTTCATGATAAAAAAACAATTCAGCCAACTAAGAATAAAAGTGACTTCTACTTAAATAAAAACTCTAGAACTAATGCCATATTTAATGTTAAACCACTCAATCTTTCTTCCTAAGATTAGAAACAGGACAAGAATTCCTGTTCTTACCACTGACATCTGTATTGCATCTGATATCCTAGCGAGTACAATAAGGTAAGAAATAAAACGTATGCAGATTGCAAAAGAAGAAGTTAAACTGTCATTATTCACAGATATTACCATGTACATTGAAGTCTTGGGAGTATCTACAAAAAAGTAACTGGAAAAAGATAATTTATCAAAGTTACAATATAAAGTCAAGTAACACTGTTGCTACCTAATACACAAAATAAGTTGGGAATTAAAAATATATACTAATTATAATAGAATCCCAAAATACAAAATATTGGGATTAAATATAACACTGAAAACTTCAAAAGCCTTCTAGGAAACATTAAGGAAAACCTAAATAAATGAAGAGACAATGTTTATGGATCAGAAGATCCAATATCATTAGGTATTAATTCTCCTCATATTGACCTGCATATTCAACACAATTCCAATTAAAACCCCATAGCCATTTTTGTGAAAATTAAAAATCTAACTATAAAGTTTTTACAAGAACCATACCAATTTAGGAAAACAAAAATGAAGACTAACACCACCTGAAAGCAAACTCCCTGTAATACTACAGTTATCAAGCCAGTATAGTACTGTCTAAAGGAATCAGCAAACTTAAAGGGTCAGACAGTAAATATTTCAGGCCTAAAGGCCATACAGTCTTTGTTAAAATTATTCAACTCTGTTGTTGTAGTCTGTGAGTAGCCATAGATCGCATATAAATAAATGTCTACGACTGAGTAATAATAAAACTTTATTTATAAAAACAGGTACCTGGCCCACACATTGTAGGTTGCTGGCCCTTGCAGATAATGAATCATTCGTCGAACACATGTATTACAAATTTGTTCTCCTGTCTGTAGGTTTCTGTTTTACTCTCATATTTTTGAAAAACAGATGCTCTTAATTTTGATCCAATTGATCACTTTATTTTTTTGCAGTTAGTGTTTTTACATGTTCTATTCAAGTAATCTTTGCTACTCCAAGGCCATAAAGATCACTTTGTGTTTCCCTCTAAAAGCTTTATTAGTTCATTATTTCATGTTTAAATATACAGCCCATCTGTAACTGATTTTTGCATATGGTGTGATGTAAGAGTCAAATTCTTTTCCTTACTGATATCTAACAGACCCAGTTGCCATTGATTGAAAAGACCATCCTTTCCCCACTGCACTACCCTGTCATTCTTGTCATAAATAAGATAATTGTATTCATGTGTCAGATTTATTATTCATATTACTGTCAAACCCACAGAATGTATAGCAAATGAGAAGAATAATAAACAAACTGTATTTATTATCAACTAGCCATCAATCCCTCCCAGCCAGGAACATAGAGACTTCATCTCATCTAGTGTGTGAGGGGCAGTCTCCCTGGGAAAAGGTTGGAGAAGAAAGAAGAGCTATACGTTGATAAAAATTCTTTCAATTTATAGCTGCTAAAAATGGCTTTGCCTGGCCAGGGGTGGTGGCTCACACCTGTAATCACCACACTTTGGGAGGCTGAGGCAGGAGGATCACCTGAGGTCAGGAGTTCAAGACCAGCCTGACCAACATGGTGAAACCCCTTCTCTACTAAAAATACAAAAATTAGCCCGGCGTAGTGGCAGGCATCTGTAATCTCAGCTACTTGGGAGGCTGAGGTAGGAAAATTGCTTGAACCTGGGAGGTGGAGGTTGCAGTGAGCTGAGATTGTGCCACCGCATTCCAGCTGGGTGACAGAGTGAGATTCTGTCTTCAAAAAAAAGGAAAAAAAAAGGCTGTGCCTTTTAAGATTCTAGAAGGAAAATAATTAAATATCCTAGCTAAAACAGCAGATTGTAGGAAGAGTATATTCCCAGAGAGAGGCTCAGTATATATGAACACATATTCTAAAAAAAAAAAAAAAAAAAAAGTATCAGTTAAACAAGCATTTCATTGATATCCCAAAGAAAAGATTGAATTCTAGTGCACTGAGAACTTGACATTGTACAGAATTTGAGGAATCAAAACATCTAAGATTTGCAACTAAAATCATGTCTTTTCAGAGGAAAATATGAAAGGCAAAAATGGAATTGCAGACTTCTGCAAACAAGTTCATCATAGGTAATAATAATTGGCAACCAATAATTAAAAACATTATTCATTATACTTTCACAATCCTGAAAGAAACTAAAATGTCTTCAATAAAACCACACTCAGGAGGTCAGAATTACTGTGATATCTGAACTTTAAGCTGCTGGGAGACAATTATCCTAAACACTCATATTTTCGGCATATCTTTGAAGCAGAGGTACTAAATATAGTCCTTAATTCTGGAATACTATTTCAAGGATGTCTGTAAAGCAAATAAGTTTGGAAGATATAGTATCTCTCTCCAAAGCAAAAGGCAGATTTGTTTAAAGTCCAGTAGAATAATGTCTCTTTTAAGGAAAGTGCAGGAAGGCTTACTGGCCATCTCCATATTTCCCTGTGGAAATTGAGGATCAGGGAACTGGTCCAAATGCTGATACTCTGGATTAATGCTACTGCTGTCAGTAATAAACTATCTTTTGCCTCTGACATAGGAATGTCATGTCTTTTTACCAGCATCTATAAGCTAATTTGTTAGCTTACAAGCAGGTTAAAAATCTCAGACCCACTGCCATTCTGAGGAAGATGGGATGCTGACAGAGAAAGGGCTGTCTGGAGGAGAAAAATGAGAGCCTTATAGGTTTATTAACAAGGTTAGAGCGTGTCTATGAGATTATCTGGTTAATTGGGCAATAAATGTCCTCCACTTCACTGCCTTTTAATGAAGTACTGGAAAGGCTGTTGCAGTTGAGTTCTGGGAAGATGGTTGACAGCTGCAGGAACAGTGCCCTGGTTGTTGCTAACTCTCTTTCAGAAGAGAAGATCTTCTCATTGATCTAGTGGTAGTGCTTTAATTAAAACATAATGTGTTTTAATTTCTGTTTTGCTACAAACTAAATACCACCATCTGTTTTTTAAAGATTTTCATGATAGCATAGTAACTTCCACTTTCTCAAACACAGGGGCAACACAAATTAACTTTATTAATAAGTTTCTTCTAAGCAAATCAAATGCTTGCTAATTCATACTTTTAAATGCTTACTATTCAAAAGATTTTTCCATATACTAAAAGTAAACTTCAAAGAGTCACACAAAAGATTAGGACACGATAAAAATATCAAAAAACAGTATGAATATTTAACAGATTTTTATGAAGCCAATACTATTCCATTTCAAGTGCAAAAAGGCAAATACATAAACATTACTCAAATACATAAACATTTAAGGTGTCATTAAAATGAGAAAAAATAACATTAACCAAAAACAGCAAAAGGGAAATGTCCACAATTATGACCCAAAATCAAATCATATGCTATTTTTTTCTTCTTTTTTTGAGAGAGGGTCTCACTCTGTTGTAGGTTGCCTAGGCTGGAGTGCAGGCACCATTATAGCTCACTGGAACCTTCAATTCCTGGGCTCAAGAGATCTTTGGGCCTCAGGCTGCTGAATAGCTATAAGTACACACCACCACACCTGGCAAATTTTTACATTTTTTTGTAGACAAGAGGTGGGGGTGGTCTTGCTATGTTTCCCAGGCTGGTCCTAACCTCCCGGTCTCAAGTGATCCTGCAGCCTTGGCCAGCTAAAGTATGGGATTATCAGCATGAGCCACTGCACCTGGCCCATATGCTATTCAGAGCTAAAAAATAGATAATGGGTACAATAGGAGCAAACAGAATTTAAAACAAGTATACAGAAACCAACTGCAATATGAGTCAAAGAAATTCAATGTGTAATTCACATATCTCATATGTCAATTCATAACCATTAAGTTGGAAATAGTATTAAGTAATATTTCTACACATACACATACACACACGTCTCTTTGAGACTATACTCAAAGAGTGTATTAAGAAATATTAATGCCAAATTAGTGCTGATTCTTCAAAAGAACCATCATCTCTGAGATATCACATAAACTGCAATATTTGTTTGACACAACTCTCTTTCTTCACTTTCCTACACTATAATTATTGTTATAAATATTAATTACATGCTTGTTTTCCTCATTTGACTGTATGTTTTAAAAGTAGAAACTGTTTGATTACCAATAGGTCTCCAAAAGTGAAAGTAGGCACTGTATACATTTATTTGCTCAATGTTGGCATGATTACATTAAAAGTGGTGACAGGTAACGTCTGAAATATTTGTAAAGCACTTTAATCCAAGGTCAAGACTCTAAGATAATGAAAAAAAATACACGTAAAGGGATATTTTTAATGATTATATTTATAGTTTTTAAAAATCTAAGGTAAATAAAAATTCATTAGATAATTGATTAATTAAATTGTGGTATAAGACTATTTGACAGCATGTAATATATTAGTATTTCAAAAATATGGACTAATACATAAAATGTGTATGGCAATATTAATTTTTAAAATGGTAGGCTACAAACTGAATCTACAGTATTGTTATGGACATATACAAATTATACAAAGAATACAAGGTGAAAGTTTCAAAAAGGTTAACATTAGCACTGCTAGATCAAGAAAATGAAAAATCCACACTAGAATGAATAAATCATACACACACACCCACACACACACACACACAAAAATTATGTAAGTGTCAAAACGAATTAAACTCAGCTATACATGACAATGTGGTTGACTTTCACAAACTTAAAGAAAAAAAATCACAAAAGAATACCCAAGAGTATGATTCCATTCAAGAATGACTTCAGTTCAATAAAATTAACCTATTATTAAGAGGTAAATGTCATAAGGACTGTTAAACATATCAGTAATAAATATTAACAATGAAATATTAAACATTTAGGACAGCTCTCTTGGGCAAGAGGAAAAGGGAATACGCTTATAGAAGAAGTTAGGGGATGAGATCTAGAAAACATAAAACATAAATACACTGATTCATTGTTTATTTTGATTTACATTAATGCTATTTATCAAAATATATATTTTATAAACGACTTCTACTTAAATTTTGTTAAAATGATGCCTCTATACCAATATAACTTGCCCAGTTTATTTTTCTAAATGTAAATTTTCATGCAAATTTTCCTCAAGTAGGACTCAGAGGCCCTCAGCCTCATTGTAACAGTTTTGCTAAAGTGGAGGTTGGCAACTTTTCCCATAAACACCAGACAGTAACTATTTTAGGCTTTGCACTTATATGGTCCCTGCTGTAACTCAACCTTGCTAAGAGCACAAAAGCAGTCACAAACAATGTGTAAAAGAACAAGAAAGCTTGTGTTCCAATAAAACTATTTACAAAAGCAACACGCCAGATTTGATCTGTGAGCCATTGTTTGCCGCCCCATGTGCTAAATAATAAATTATCTATATGACTCTGTATAATTGCCACATATAAGGGTGAGGGCTTGTACATACCATAAACAAGTATAACACATACCTGTACATACACATCTATACTAGTACACACATACACACACACACACACGGAGCACTGCATTACACGGTATTATAAACAGCAATTACTGTTGCAACAAATATCTTTACAGTAAAAACTTTTAGTTATCGGAATATTAGGGCAGGAAAATAGACTACTCATATCAGCTACTGTCTATGGGCTCAAGGAATCTACCAAGAAAAAATAAATTGCCTTTATATGTGGTTTTACTTTATATTGTTTTAAGTCTGCATGTTTCTTTAATTTCTGTATGTTTTGGAAGCAGAGATATTGACTGCTCTTTACTCTCTACTACATTTTCAAATGTTAATGCCCTCAGCTGAAAGACAAAATGGACTCCCACGGCTGAGATGCTCAAAGTTAAAACAGAAGCAGGCAGCAATGGCTGGGTGAGGAAGTGGGGTCACCTACTGTGTTCTCAGAAAGATGTTGTAAAAGTATGACAGGACTTCCTTTTCTACAACCAAGTCAAACCAGTTCCTATTGTCAGTGCCAAAATAAACTGCAGCCAGAATCCCCTCACCCATCACTCACCATTTGAAAGAAACATTTGAAAGAGACTTTCAGTTTTATGCTTGAAAACCAATCCATCAGAGCTCACCTGCCCCAGCCAATCAGGGCTCAGCTGTGGTTATTCAGCTCAAACTATGGTTATTCAGAATTGTGTATTTGGCAAACATTTTTCCAAAGTAAATCAACCAATCACGGTCCAGCTATATTGACCAAGGATTGCAGCTGTGCTGACTGAATAGAACTAAGCTGTCAATCATTCATTTGCATAAATGGATCTGCTTGGGAACCTGGGCAAAAACCGTTGCTATAAAACCTGAACCCTCTCTTTGTTCTCTGGAACACCTTCACTGAAGGCTGCCTAAGGCTACGCCTTCCTCAGTCTGAAAACTGTTCACTGGAATAAAAGTTTCTTTCCTCCAAATTCCTTTTCAAAGAACTTTGCTCACACAAGGATGTTTACATAGTGAATAGCCTTAGAAGATAGAGTGCCTCCCTCCAGTACCACTGACAAAATGCTTATGGCAATAAGCAGTCAGACATGCTAACTGATCATTATAGCAGATATAAGTTCCCTAAGTTCAGGTTTTCTCTCTTCTAATACAACCTATTGATGTAAGTGGGACTCCATCTGGACCCATCTGTTTTGCCCAGTGGGAATTTTAGACTTGAGAAATTGGCATAAATATGCTAATGCTTACGCTGTTTACTGTGCAAGGTAATAGTCTCCGATTCAGTAATTTCCTGTCTCCTACCAGCATCCATTAAACTGTGGCAGGTTAACTTGTTAGCCTGCAAGTGGGGTAAAATCTCAGAACTTCACAGTTCTTGACATATCTACTATTCTGTAACTTTCTAAAAATTAGTATTGTGTGAGTGCCATATACACACAATCTCTGCTTTAGACAAGCCACTCTCAAAATATGATATGCAGAATTCTATTGGGTTGGGAAGCGGGATGCTGGCAGACATCTTCAGGGGGTCCATAGACTTAAAACTATTTTCATAATACTAGGATGTAAATTGCTGTCTCCCTATTTTTAAATTTGTATGGATGGATGGCACAAAAGGAAAAGTAGGTAAAATTGCTGGAGGGATAGCATAAATTATTGCAGCTGCACCAGATACTAGTTATTACTTGAAGTTGCTGCATTCTTCACTGCCATATACTCACTGTAAAGAAAAGGTCAGTTTCACTTTAAAATGTTCCTGGGAAAGAAGTAAAAATGATTAAATTTATTAAATCTTGACTCTTGAGTACATGTCTTTTAGTATTCTGCATGGCTAAACGGGAGTACACATAAAGCAGTTCTGCTGCATACTAAAGTATCATGGTTGTCTCAAGGAAAAGCACTTGGGAATCGTTTGAGTTGCAAACACTAAAATGGTTGTTTTTTCATGAACATCATTTTTACCTGAAACAGTGGTTAACAGTCAAACTATGGTTATTCAGAATTGGGTATTTGGCAAACATTTTTGCAAAGTAAATGATCGAATTCTGTCACTTCAAGAACACCTGAAAGTATCTGTTGCCAATGATAAAATTTCAGCTTTTGAACAAAACTTAGAATTTTGAAGAACTCATTTATCACTCTGAGGATGACAGCCTGCCAATCCTTAAACACTCTTCTGGTGAGATTAGTGGTATATTAACAAATGCTTATGTGTATATGGGTTTATATTGAAAAATGAAATAGATTAGCATTTGTAACTTGCATAACTCA
This sequence comes from Plecturocebus donacophilus, assembly GCA_004027715.1. Classification (NCBI taxonomy): domain Eukaryota; kingdom Metazoa; phylum Chordata; class Mammalia; order Primates; family Pitheciidae; genus Plecturocebus; species Plecturocebus donacophilus. The sequence continues at coordinate 103,966 of PVKP010001893.1, forward strand.
AAGAAGCAATATTTCCTAATTATCGTCATGGGTAAAACATCCATTCAAAGTGTCTGAAAAATCAACAGATTTTAAAATAATGGTATGAAAAGTTTATATTGCAACTAATATTTAAGAAATAGACACGCCAAATTTTGGTGTAATTTCAAAGGAAAAAACTCACCATTAACTGCAAATGTCAATTAAATATCCCTCTTTTTCCAATTATATGTCTATGGGAATCTGAATATATTTCAACCACAGCATCATATTGCAGGAGATTGAATGCAGAAGCAGATATAAGGATCCAACTATATTAATGCAGACGTTAGAGAGATCTGCAAAAATGTAAAACAATGGCATTCCTCCTGCTGGTTTCTGGCTCTGGAAAATGTCCTAATTTTCATTAGAAAATATGACTTATGTTAAAAATGGGTTATTATTTTTAAAATATTTTAAAAATTTCTTAATTTCTACTATAACACATTTTAATAAATACAATCCAAATATAAATATTAAGAACACCAAAAAGCTTAAGGAGGCAAAGTAAACCTATTGGGTGGTTAAAAGGCTTGGCTAAGAATACTAATTATTCCATCAAACATAATTGCAAGAACAATGTTTAACCTAATTAAAAAATAAATTGCAAATCTTCTAACATTAATTTTAATTACAAATGAATTGTTAGTAATTAAACAATTTTGTTGCTTAAAAATGCCATTTATGTGAAATTCCTTGATTATTCATTACTTTGAATGACATTTTTTTGTAATGGATAATTCTATATTAAAATACTTTAAATTTTTCATTTCCAAATAGTTTAATAAAATATGGAGGGGGGAAAAAAAAAGAATGTAAATGGGTACTGAGACCAAAAAAAACTGGTTTAGATCCTTCTTAAATGTTATTTAAACTATTAAAACTATTTACACTATTATAAATGCTCTAATAACTTCTAATCCTATCCTTAATATCTTCTTGAAAGAAATATACAGCACTTGCCTTTCCTACCTCCTTTCATAATGACATTAACCTAAAAGAGTTATTTTCTGTTTGTAACTCTTCTTCTTCCTGTCTTGATGAGTTTATTTAAAAGTTACAAATATTCTTTCAAGTGTTTCAATTTTATGTCTTAAGCCAGCAGTCCCCAACTTTTCGGCATGAGAGACTTGTTTCATGAAGGACAATTTTTTCACAAACAGAGGCAGGGGTGCTTGGGGGTTCCAGGATGAAACCTCGATCATCAGCCTCTTAGAGTCTCATAAGGAGTGCATAACCTAAATCCCTTGCATGCGCATTTCACGATAGGGTTTGCGCCACTATGAGAATCTAAGGCTGCTGCTGATCTCACTCACTGCTCACCTCACTGAGGTGAAGGAGGAGCTCACTCACTGCTCACCTCCTGCTAAGTGACCAGGTTCCTAACAGGCCACGGACCTGTAGGGTCTATGGCCCAGGGCGTTAAGAACCCCTGTCTTAAGCAATAGACGAATACCATCTGATCTAAGAAATTCACCATAATCAAATACTTAAAAATATCCTATCACCTTTTGCTCATTCAAGTCTATATAATTTGATTACTACGCATCAGTGTTGTCCAACAGAAATAAAATGGGAAACACATACATAATTTTAAATTTTCTAGTAGCCATATTTAAGCATAAAAAGAAACTGGATAAATTAACTTTAATAATGTATTTTATTTAACCAAACATATCCAAATGATTATTTAAACATAAAAATTAATGTAAAAATTTATTAGTATTTTATGTTTTATATATTTCACATGTTTTCAAAGTCTTGTTGTGTATTTTGTATTTATAGCAATTTTAATTCAGACTAGCCACATTTCAATTGCTCAATAGTCATCATATGGCCAGAGGCTAGTATTTTAGACAGCACAGCTCTTAGAAGTAAAAATAATTCATCTTCAATTCTATCTGAATTCTGACTTGTGCTTTACACTTCAGTGACCAATTTAGTATTTCAGGGAAATATTAAATATTCAGTTCTTATATTTAATATTTCTCTTTTATTGTGTTACTTCATTTATTTATTTAACATTTTATTTTTGAAATGGCAATTCTAACCCTAATGTCCATGTCTTTAAAAAAAACATATTTTGGGATTTTTGTCATTTAAAATATAGAGTCTGACCTTTTTGTTACAGCATTATTTTCTAAAACTCTAAGGACATATACTAACCTTCCCATGTAAGGTAATTTGAAATTTCAAACACTGTAAGATTATCCATTCTACATATACATTTATGCATTTTTACTTTACTGCATTTTTGTTCATATTTATAAAAATGACTAATAATAGAAAAACCAAAATGCTTATAATTTTTAACTTTTATGTTGGGAAAAGCAGCAAAGGAGAAAGGACTTACAGAGTGCCTACATAAATGGGTTATAAGTAACATATAAACAAGGAACAACAAACTGAGGAAGGCCTCAGGAGGCCTCGGAGGAGGAAGGCCTCTCAATGCCTCATGTTCCAGTGCAGGGTGACCTAGGCTCTGTTACCATAAATATTGTGCTCAAGGACATAAAATCCCTTGGTAGCACTATGACATAGCCAGAGTTGTAGGCTCCTTGAAAGGCCTGAGTTCCACCAACTGCACATAGATAATAACTTAAAGATAACCACATGTTCTTGTTTTGTGAAACTCCCAAACCGCCACTGTTACCTATCTTTAGAATGACACACCAGTTCCCACTCACTGATTCAGTTCCGGCTCACTGATTCACTCCACCCCTACCCTATTGATCAAAGTGACTGCAACCAATAGAGTGGATGATCAGAGCTCGGGGCCTTCACTGCCTCTCTCCAAAGTAATACGTGATGGCCCTCTGGTCCTACTATCTCTCTTAATCTTTTTCTCATTCCTTTGTTGCCACTGAAGTCAGGGTACCCATGGGTGATGTAGGGCTGGCTCCCTACAGTCTGGTGCCCAACGTGGGGCTCATGGATCCCTGCACTCTGGTACCCAATGTGTAGGGCTCATGGATTCCCTACAATTTTATGTTCAGGGTTACATGTGTAAGTTTGCTACAAAGGTAAATTTCATGTTATGGGAGTTTGGTGTACAGATTATTTCACACCCAGGTAATAAGCATAATTCCCGACAGGTAGTTTTCCAATCCTCACCCTCCTCCTTCCCTCCATCCTCAAGTAGGCTCTGGTCTCTGTTATTTTATTTGTGTGTCCGTATGTACTCAATGTTTAGGATCTCACATCAGTCAGAATGGCCATTGTTAAAAAGTCAAAACACAACAGATGCTGGTGACGTTGGGGAGAAAAGAGAATGTGTATACATTGCTAATGGGAATGTAAATTAGTTTAGCCTTTGGGGAAAGTAGTTTGGAAATTTCTCAAAGAACTCAAAGCAGAATTATAATTTTACCCAGCAATCCCATTATTGTGTATATACCCAAAGAATAAAAATTGTTCTACCATAAAGGGCTTATAATTATAAAAGGAAAGTTTGAACAAAGATAAGAATCTTCAGTTCTAATTATACACTAATTAAACTTCAACCAGCAATTAAACTCTGAACTGTCATTAATAGTTAAAAAGGTATGTACAAAATGCTGGAAATATCTCATTGAATATTGTCTATAAAAGCTATGGTAAAATGAAGGATGGTTCATATATTTCTTAAGTTTCTGAGGATAGAACCTGCTTACCACAGAAATCTATCATTCATATTCCTTAGACAGACATTTTATTCAGAAGTAAGGACTAACCGTAGTGGCTTAAATCTCCAAATAGAAATTTATGATCCTGTTGTTGAAGGAAAATTATGGAAAGCATACTGGAAGCCCAAAAGATCTAGTTTCTATTACTGACTCTAATTGAGCCCATATAAACTTCATCCATCTCAGCTTCTCTTAATAAATCTGTAAAATGAAGAAGATGAAATATAGGAATTTCTTTGAAGTTGGAAAGACTGAGGCTGTTTATTATATATTTTGCTCTTCTTCCCCACTCTTGATGTTCCTATCTAGAACACTGAGAAGATCCACTGCTATAACATTCTAACTTTTATAAATTCCTCAGGAGTGAAGTCACATCTGATTGGTAAATGTAAGAAAAATCAGTATATTTTGCTCAGTTCTATCACTTTTTCCTATAAGGAGCTAGAGGCCTCAGGAAATAAGGTTTCCATTGCCCCTCCAGGGGCAGCGAGAGCTGATTTAACATCACCTGTGACTACAGTTAAATCTGCTAAACTCTAGGACTTAGTGAGTAGATCCACTAAGCTTTTGTACTATAATTTATCAGTAACACTGGTTTTATTTTGCCATTCCTTGGTTTTAGTTAATATGTTCAACTATAGGAAATGAAAAAAACGTATCATTAACTGCAGGTATCTCAGTGACAAACATTAAACTACTGGTCAACACTCCTTCCCTGACATTCTCAGGGAAGCTAAGTTTAAACCACAGCATTTTATGACACCTAAGCTATAGCTGCCTTTCCTATAAAAGTTAGGCAGAAAACAGTATCTAAGAGTTACAGCACCTAAAACTATACCTTTAAGAACAACAACCAGATTCTTCATTATTAGAACAAGTAATCCTCAGTTAGTCGGATTCAAGAGCCTTCTGTGAATCACACTTGAAAGTGGTTCTCTAAAATTTAACCCAAGATAATAAAGAGAGGAGTAGCTATGTGATGACTCTTATTTACCACAATTCAGGCAATCATCTATGGAATTATGTCAAAACTAAACAACATCTAGAAGTAAAACTCCTAAAAAATCGAAACAGCTCTGATAATCTAGGCTTTTCACTGGTACCCAGACTGGATATGATAATCTGGGGAAATCATTAACTGTGAGTATGTCAGTGACCAACATTAAACTACTTATCAATACTACTTAGGAGTAAGAATACTCTTCAATTAGAAGAATAATTGAGAAGCAAGGGGGGAAAATAAAAGATACAGGTAAATTTCTTGACATCCAAGATGGACCTAAAACCATTTTTTTTTAATTTAATGACTGTCACTAAGAGATAAGTCAAGGAAATATATTAAGCACCTATTGTGAATCAGAACCTTTGGCAGGTGTTGAGGACAGTGGTAAATGTCATCCATGTGCTTTTTAGAACTTACTGGTGTCAAAGGGTGGTGAAGAAGAGAGCAGTACAAAGATAGAAGTTAATTTTAAGAGCAAATACTTAATTTTGATACAGCTTCAAATGGTACTTCTACCTAGCCATTGGTCCTGTGCCATTTCACCTCATTTATCTACATAGGCATAATCTGGAAATGATCATTTTACAACTTATTTGAGCACTAACTAATGTTCAGCAGTTAAAGAAAGCTGATGAGTATCCAAAAAGACTAGGGAGGGATAGTGAGTAAGAGGAACAGTTCCTCTTATATTTCCTTTTAATCAGTATGATGTTGGGCGAGAATTTAGACTTGGTAAGCCAGCTTCCACTTTTAACTTCAGTAGTATGAATTCTGCTAGAATACACTTTTCCCCAAACCTCTACATGACAAACATCAGGGCAAACTTGGCAGAAATTTTTCAGGTTTTTCTTGAAAACAGACCCTTTGAAACCTACATCAAAGTCTCACAGGTCTAAAAACAGAAACAAAAGACCAAGTTATTCTCAATCTCCTCTGTTGCTTTTGCTTGGAAAGAGTCTCCTAAATTTCCTTCTGGTTTCAGTAATAACACTAAATTAATTTCTATATGCACAGCTCTAAATTAGCTACTGATTTGCTGAGATACCCTGCTCACATAAACAACTCTATGAAACACACACTTACTAGAATTAACTAATGGTTAAGGATTTCCCTAAGAAGGACTATCTAATAAGGTTCTAAAAAAAAAAAAAAAAATCTACATTTATTGCACCAAGTCACTCTAGGCAGTCTTCTCTAGTATCTTAATACACATCTGTCAAAGCTTGTAAACAGAGTGTAATTTTGAGGGAGGGAATATATAGATATATTTGCCACATATATGTGTGTGTGTGTGTGTGTGTATGAGACAGAGAGAGAGAGATTCTCTCTCTCTCTATATATATGGCAAACCAGAGAAGAGGTAAAACAAATCCCAGATGAATTAATGAGTTGAATAAAAATATTCCAAAATAGAAAAAGAAGAAAAATATTAAGTCACTTGATACAGAAGTGTTTTCCAAATTTAAAACACATCATACAAATTGGTGAGATATATTAAGACAAATAAATAAATTCTTCATGGAAGAAGAAATAGTTATTACATGAAATAGTCTACAGGAAAAACAAAAAAAAAAGATTGGTACAGGTTTATTCTGCACACCAATTAGTAAAGATCAAACAAAAAACTGAATCAGGCAATAACTGCAAACATTACTAATAAAAATATAAGTGGTGATCAATTTGTCAGAGGCTTATGATTCATTAGTTTGAATTCTGTAACTATTAATAGATAAATATCTCTGGAAATAAAAAAGTCTTCCTATAACAGATTTTTAAAAGTAGCATCATTACAAATAATGCAGTTTAAAAAAGTTATTAGTTATTGTAATGCGTAGAACCACTACATGCAGACATGACCAACGTAACAGTATAGTCCAACCATTAAACCAGAGATTTAAATAATATGAGGAAACGCTTCAGTCTATGATGTTGAATGAAAAACAAAAGTGAAGTTATTATAGATTAAATTACAGGGTCACAACTGTATATTAAAAATCTGTACAAAAAAGTGCCAATTGAAAGATATCAATACACAGTGGTACCAAAACTATACACCACTGTTTTGCTGAATGTGGTAGTATGAAAATATGCTACTTTAGGGAGTGATGAGACTTATCAAAGCCAATAACTGCTAATCAAGTATCTTTGCAAAACATATTGACCAATCATCATCTGAGTAACTCTATTAACAAAATTTTAGAAATATTAACATCAATAACTTACCACATGAGTAGTTTTTAATGTACTGCCATCAAATCTGCATAAACTGGAGCTCTCTTCAAAGAAAATATCACATTCTTCTAACTCTTGTGCATTACAAGGCGGTTTTTCTTTATCTGGATTTGGATTCTTAGTCCAGAAAATAAAATAAGCAAATAAGTAAAACAAACAGTAAGGGAATGGATTTCTTCATCTTTAAAAATGTTAAGGTTACAGTAGTAATTAAAAATAAATTGCAAACCCATGACCAATAAAAATCATAATCACACAAAGAAATAACAGAATGATGGAATCAGCAGAAAAGGATATGAAAATAGGTATTATAAATATGCTCCATATACTCAAAGGTGTAAAGGAAAACATGAACATGTTGAGAAAGAGAAAGAGGAACGATTTTCAAAAGAACCATACTGAACTTCTAGATATAAAAACACAAATGTGAAATGAAAAACAAAACAGATGTGACAGACAGCTGATTAGACACTGCAAGAGAAAAGACCAGTAAGCCTGAAAAACAGCAGTAGTGACTGCAAAATGAAGCACAATGACAAAAAATAAAAACAGAGAAACTCATTGACTCAAGGAACAATATCAAAGAGTCTAGCATATGGGTCACTGGAGGAGGGCAGGAAGAATGGGGAGAAAAATTGAGTAAGTAATGGCCAACATTTTAAAAAACATGAAAATATAATCATACAGATTCAGAATATCAAAGAACTCCAAGCACAACAAACATTTTTTTTAAAAATCAAAAATCACAGTAAGTCACATTATAATTACATTTCTGAAAAGCAGTAATAAAGAAATTCCTAAAATCACACAGAGGAGGAAAAAATACATTATTTACAGAGGAACAAAGATAAAAGACAGCTGACTTCTCATCAGAAACTGTAGGCCAGAATACAATGGTGTATATGTAAAGGTGTAAGAGGAAAAAATAATCTGTCAACATTGAATTATATACATAACAAAAATAACTTTGGAAAAGGAAAAGAGAAATATTTTTGCAGGAAATAGCTGAGAGAATTATCACTCGCAAATCTATAGTAGAAAAAATGCTAAAAGCAGCTCTTCAGTCAGAAAAAAAAATATCAGATGAAAATATTAATCAACACAAAGGAATGTAGAATAGAAGAAATGGCAAATATAAGATTAAATGAAAGACCCTTTTTCACATTCTTAATCTCTTTTAAAAGAGAGTTACTGACTATAGCTAAAATAACAGTGTATTATTAATTTTAATAGAATATAAAGTATAAAACAACAGTAATACAAAGAATAGAAGAACGGAAAATATAAATTTCTTCAAATGTAACGAAGTGATACAGTTTTTAACGATAGTCGGTGATAAGTCAAAAATGTAACCCCTAAAACCACTAGAACACACACACACACACACACACACACACACACACACACACACACTCTCTCTCTCTCTCTCTCTCTCTCTCTACCCCCCTACCCAAGCAGAAATGTGGAAATACAATTAACAATAAGCCTAAAGTAGACATAAGTAAATTTATAAAAGCAATTTTTAAATGTTCCCTTGCTTCAATGGAAGGGCCACTGTCTGGTCTTACATCACAGAGTAACAGGATCACAATAATTAAGCAATAAATTATACAATTTTTGAATATAACAGAAATACAATTCTACAACTGACCAAATGTGTAAACATCTAGTTTGCTAAAATACAGTTATGTTAATTATCATGTTATTAAGAATTTAATGAAATGGTCTGAGAGAATCTGAAACTAAATGGACGGGAGTTCTAGAAGATGAAAATACTCTACATGTGCCCATGTCCCAGCTGGGATATGGAGCCCCCTAGCTGTGGTTGTTGTCTCTAGTCTAAATATCAATGGGAACAATTATGGCTGCTGTGGCTGGCTGTAAAGGCATTGCCAGCAATCTCCTAGTTAGTTGACGCCATTCTGTGCAGTGACTCAAGGAGATATCTATGTCCAGCAGAACAGAGAAAGTGCCCTACAGATTTCTCCTTTCCTTTCCCTTCCAATTATCCCTACTTTAGAAGCAGAAAAAATTAAAAGTTCAGGACTATCAAGGCCACCAGTGCCTCACAGGACAAGATTAGAAAGAAAAGGAAATTGCAGAGAAAAGGGTCAAACATGCTATGTGGCTTTCCACGGACCATTTACTGATTTCTAAACTGAGTTGAAAAAGACAAGTGAAAAGCAGCAAATAAGGAGATAAGAAGCTGAGTTTGGGGTATTAAAGTGCTTAGGAGTCAAAAATTAGACTTCAGCGTCCACATAGTAGGAGAAGCCCTGATAAACAGGCTTTCAGTTGAGATAAATGAAAAGTTTGCTTTAGGTATAAGAACAAATATGGAATAAAGCAGCCATGTAAGAGACTAAACCCAGCATCAAATCAAATCAATCCCTTGTGGGATTAAGAAGATAGGCTAAAAATTTAGAGAATGAAGCTACAGTAGTGTTTAGAAGGAAGCGTACAACATTAGTGCTTTTACTGGAAAAGAAAAGTCAAAAATCAACTAAGCTATCACCTTCAAAAATAGAAAAAAAAAGAGCAAAATAAATCCCCAGTGAACAAAACGAAGAACATAATAAATGTAAAACAGAAATTAAAAAATTTAAAGCAGAAAAACGAAGGCAGTGGAAATAGATGCTCACATTAGACCTGTATCTGTTAAAGAAATTAAAAACATTAAAAACTAAGGCATCATAGTTAAGACCTTACAAAAACGAAAACTCAAGGTCCAGATTGTTTCACTGACAAATTCTACCAAACATTTTAACACATAATACGAATTCTATACATTTTCTTTCAGAAGAAAGAAAGAATACTTCCTTAATCTTTCAATAAAGTTATTACCCTGATACCCAAACTGGAAAAAAACCTGTCCAATATTCCTCACAAATAGATGTAAAAAAAGCCGAGAGAATATGAGCAAATCAAATTCAGCAATATGTGAAAGGATAATACATCATGATCAAAAGGGGTTTATTCCACCAATACAGAAAATTCTAATATCACTCACGATAAAAACTCTCAGCACACACAAATAAAAGAAAATGTTTTCAATGTAATAAAAAGAATCTATCCTTTTTGATGATAAAATAGTCAATTCTTTTCACTAAGATCACAAATAAGGGAAGAATGTCTTCTTTTACCATTTAAGAGTACTATATAGCTGTGGAATAGACATTCTAACCAATGCAGTAAGGCAAGCATGAATATTTGAAAAACATAAAACTGCCTTCAGCTGCAAATAAGACTGCATGTTTGTCTTTTCAAAATGTAACTAACACACTGGTGTTCAGGCATAAATAATTTTCTCATAAACATTAATATTCAATTTTAAACCATCAAGTTTAAAAAGTAGTTGACAGTAATTATCTACAATCTCAAAACACATCTCCACTATGTCACTGTTATTATATCCCCAGAGCCTAAGGCAATACAATCAAAGTTTTGTAGTCCTACATATGAATTCCAGTGATTCCTAAAATTATCAAATACTACTGGCAAACATGAAACTTGGTTTCTCTATTTAGCCATGTTTCCTTTTGACAGAGACATTCACTTTCAATATTCTAATCTTTCTCTCTTAGGATACAATTAATATAAAAGTATAAATAATTCTTTATCAGTCTTCCTCATCTCTATAATTCAAGATGGCAAAAAATCAGACATCTTCTATATGCTAATATCAGTTAGAAAATGAACATATAATTTAACATTCTGATGTACTGCTTGCTGTATTCGTTCACATACTTAACATGATCTTACAAGTCATTAGAGTGGGAACGTATTCAACCTCATGATTAAGTACTGTATTGTCACTGTAATCATCACGATGAATTACATTATCAATAAAAAATAACTATACTATATATGATACATATATCCTTGCAATATTATAGGATCACCTCAAAAATTTCAGTGATAAGTAGATTCTTAGCAAATAAATTATAACATTTTAATTTTTATCCTACCAGCATTGGTCAGTTGATTCTTCTAAAGAATACATGGAGAGGGAGGGAGAGAGAAAGAAAGAGAGAGAGAGAGAGAGAGAGACAGAGAGAGAGAGAGAGAGCGAGTGCACGCACAATACATACACATACATTCAGATGTACACAAACCCTCTATATAGTATGACCACACATATATGTATGAATTTACATAGCATAAGAAATAAATATTAGAACTTAGGCCATATTCAAACACTAGTTAGATCAGTAGTACCTAATCTTTACCTTTTATATTAGGAAAAGCAAAATAATGTTTGAAAAGCATGGCATAATCCGCATAATACATATATTTGGACCGTTGGAAAGTTACACTACCATTCTAACTACTTACCAGTTCTTCAGAGGTCAAATGCATCAAACGTTCAGCTATTGCAGCACACTGGGTTGAATCTCTTATAAGTTCCCCTTGTTTATCTCCAACTACTAGCTCTGGCCAGGTCAGTCCTTCATTCTTCTTAATCAAGGAAATCTCCAAGCTATAAGTTCAGATGAGAAAAGTGATGTTACATTAAGCAATTATACAAATTACACAATCAGTAACAACCATTGTTTGTTTCTCTCTTCTATAGAAAGTACCCTCCAGTGTCCAGAAGATGGTTTACCAAAAATCTTGTTCATTTAAGTTTTGCATGTGATGGAAAACCTATAATCCAACAGCAAATCGTCCAGATTTAATAAACAAAGAAAGTACCACTGGAAATGGTAAATCAAATAGCTTGAAGAGAGGACTGGCTGGAAAGAGTGAGGCCATCCATAAAGCACTGGTATGCATTATGTTCCTGAACTTAATAGAAATGCAAGAAGCATGGATCTATAAGACATCTGGGGAATGGTGGTTGGTGTGGGCATGTAAGCAAAGAGGAAAAGGCCTGTAACTAAAGGATAATTCTTTGTGTCTGGAACCAACAATTAACTTTATTTTCATAAACTAAGAGCCATAATATATGATTATTAACCTAAAGATCAAGCAGGTTAAATCAATGCAAATCTTAATTTTAAAATACAGATTTTAAAGACCTGAAAAGTATAAATAAGGAAAAAAAATTAACTTTGGTAATACAGAGAAAAAAGATGTTAATGTGTTCTCTATTAACTTACTTAAAATCTAATTCTGTACATTTAAGCCATTAAACGACTCCAAATGCACTAGGAACTTTGAGATCAAGGACTGATGAAGCAGGAAAAGGAAAGAGAGCAGAGTTGAGACAGACTATAGACATAGGAGAAGTAGTAAGTTGGTCCATGTAGTAGGAAGGAAAACCCAAGTAAGATGCTTTGGGAGCACCCACTGCTATAACAGAAAGAAAAGGGGACTGGTGGTAGCTATTCCACAGAAAAGCAACCTTCTCCATGTGTCATCTTTTGTACACGTGTACCATATTAGCTCATGCCCTGGAACACAACTGCAAGAATACAATAATAACTATAATTATTAAATAGAACATGCAAACTTATCAGCTGTTCTTTTTCAAGACTGTTATGATCACTACCTAATGAATTAATTACATTTAATATTTTTGTGAAACTGCCTATTTTGAGACGATACAAAATAATAATATGATACTTATCATTAGCACTGAAAATTACTACCACAATAAAAACCTAGACTTAGTTACACTTTTTTTTCATTTTTCTTTCTTTGAGACCCAGTCTTGCTCTGTTGCCCAGGCTGGAGTGCAATACTGCAATCTCTCTCATTGCAACCTCTGACTCCCAGGTTCAAGTGAATCTTGTGCCTCAGTCTCCCAAGTAGCTGGGATTACAGGCTGTGCCACTAGCCTGCCTTGCTAATTTTTGTATTTTTAGTAGAGACAGGGTTTTGCCATGTTGGCCAGGCTGGTCTTGAACTCCTGGCCTCAAGTGATCTGGCTGCCTTGGTCTTCCAAAGTGCTGGGATTACAGGTGTGAGCCACTGCACCCGGCCCCCAGATTTAGTTACATTTTCTAAGGAAAAAGCTAATTCTGATAATAATGTTGATGATGAAGATGATGATAATAATAGTAATAATGATAATAGCTTATATTTACCCATATGTCAGGTGCTATCTTAAGCACTTTACATGTTTTAACTCATTGGTCAAAACAACCAAATAAAGTACTATGAATATTATCATCATCACCACTTTACAAGTAAGAAAAAAAAGTACTGAGGTTAAGCAACTTGCCAAGGTCACAATCTAGTTAAGCAGTCTGGCTCCAAATCCATGTTCTTCACTACTGCACTATTCTGCCTCTCTGAAAAAATACATGTAAACAACTATTAAAGAACATTCACCCAGTGAACTGTTCTTAGTTGCTACCTAAAGAAGACTGAAAGAGTTGATACAATCTAATTTTCCAAACTATCATTAATTTGCACAACTAATCAGTGCACACTTCTTGTAAGACTGAACTTATGCATTTTAAAATTAGTAGTATATCCTACCATACAAGTGAAAAAAAAAAAAAAACACACACACACACAATGGCAAACATAATAAACTACAGATAAATTAACAAATCTTTCTCTCACTAACAAAGTGAGAGAATAGTAACTTTTGAAAATGAAATATAAATAATTTAATCAAGTACAGAAAATTGTGTGTTTTTAAACCAAGGATACAACCTACACCACACCGTAATTATCTTTTGTAACACAACATAATAAAAACCTCAAATTTAATGGGAAAATAATACTAGTCTATGTTCACACATTGAATGCTGAAATTACTTACATGAAGTCAAGCTATTTCCCTGGACCTTTGCTGGGTTACTTTTTAATGACTTACATTTAACAACATGTAGTAATTGGTTTGCCAATTTGCAAATGTGACTCATATACACATAAATATAATTAAATAGAGTATGTGGAGATACAAAATACTTTTAAAAGAATCTTTCAAGTAATTGTTTTTTATATATTAAAAAGTATAATGAAATCACCAATATCTTCATTATTGAAATATAAGCTACCTGTTTTTACAACTTCAAACTTTCTATGAGCTAGATACATTTTTCTTAGATGCTCACGATTTAGACTCGTATCAGACTCACATGGATCATATTCTACTAATTAGTAACTATGCTGTGTGTAAAAACATGTTAAGTTATCCTTTATGCAACATCAACTTAAATCAGAAGATTTATGTCGTATTCTAAATCAACCATTTCTCATTTCTGACCAAATTTGACCATTTAAAAAATTGACTGCCTAATTCTATTCATTAATCCATCACTGAATTCAATAATTACTAAGACCTGATTTAAAAAAATTTTATTAATCCAAATAATTGGGGGGTAAACTGTCTGGAATAATAGATTTGCAAAATGGCATGGTAGTGGGGCATAAGATTAGTTTTATGAGACACTTTTTTTTAAAAATATGGTTTTGCTCCTTTGAGGTATAATTCATAAATAAAATTCACAGATTTTAACTGTAGAATTTACTGAGTTTGACCAATGCATCTCTCTTTGTAGCCCAGTGAAGACTGAATTATTTCCACCATACAGGAAGTTCTCTTAACCTTTCTCCAGTCAATCTGCCTACATCCTAGAGGTAACAGGTGATCTCATCTGTATCACCATAGATTAGTTTTGCCAGTTCTAGAGCTCTATATGTGGAATCATACAGTAAGCTTTTTTCTCTTTGGCTTCTTTCATTCCACATGTTTTTAATCCATTCATATTGCTTTTTTTTTTTTTAATTGCTAGCACTTTATTACAGAGTAGCTTCCATTATATGAATATACCACACATACTTATCCATTCACCTTTTCAGTAATACTAGAGATGTTTCTAGTTTCTGGCTTTTATATCTGCTATAAATATATATTTGCAAATTTGTTTTGGCTTTGTTTTTTAATACAAATTTTTACCTGGGCATGGTGGCTTATGCCTATAATCCTAGCACTTTGGGAGACCGAGGCAGGCTGATTGCTTGAGGTCAGAAGTTTTGAGACCATTCTGAGCAACATGACAAAACCCCATCTCTACAAAAAATACAAAAATTAGCACTGCACCACTGCACTTCAACCTGTGAGATGGAGTGAGACCCTGTCTCAGAAAAACAAAAAATTTATTTATATTCATTTCTTTTGGTTAAACATCAAGGAGTAGAATTGTTGGATTAAAAATAGGTATGTGTTTAACTTGATAAGAAACTGCTAAACAGTCTTCCAAAGTGACTATATTATTATTTTACACTTGTACCAGATATGAATGAGTTGCTGGTGCTCTACATCCTTGCCAACGTTTGATACTGTCAGTCTTCATAGTTTTAGTCATGTACTGGTGTCTCATTCTAGTTTTAATTTCCCTAATGTCTAATGATAATTACCTTTTGATGTACTCACTAGCCATTCATATATCTTCTATTGGGACACGTCTATTCAAATCATTTGACCATTTAAAAAAATTGTGTTCTTTTTGTTATAAATTTGTAAGGCTTCCTTATACACTAATGCAAGTCCTTTGTTTAAGATGAGTACTGTGAATATTTTTTCCCAGCCCATGGCTTACCTTTTTGTTTTCCTAATGGTATCTTTAGAAGAACAAAATATTTTAATTTTGATATGGAGAAAATGTTTGTTTTGATGAAATCTAATTTACATATTTCTTTTTTTTTTTTTTTTTGAGACAAAGTTTGGCTCTTGTTGCCCAGGCTGGAATGCAATGGCCTGGTCTCCGCTCACTGCAACCTCTGCCTCCTAGGTTCAAGAGATTCTCCTCTCAGCCTCCCAAGTAGCTGAGATTACAGGCACTGCCACCACACCTGGCTAATTTTTGTATTTTTAGTATAGACGGGGTTTCACCATGTTGGTCAGGCTGGTTTCGACCTCCTGACGTCAGGCAATCCGCCCACCTTGGCCTCCCAAAGTGCTGGGATTACAGGCGTGAGCCAGTGCAACTGGCCACTTATGTATTTCTTTTATGGCTTCATGTCCTGAACATACAATTCACAAAAGAAATGTAAATGGAGAATTTACATAAAAAAGATTATCACAATTTACAAAGAAATATTAATTATTCCACTTGTAGAAATTTATCCTTCATATATATATTTCTACACATATGAAATAATATGTATATACAAATAAGTTATTGAAAATAACCTAAATGTAACAAAATAGAAGAGTAATTGTCTAAAATACTGGTGCAGTTGATAAAGTAAAATACTAAGATGTCATAAAAGAGAATTTAACAACTTTTATATATTCATTATGTAAAGATCCCTAAGATTTATCATTACAAGTGAATAAAAGCAAGCTGTATAACTGTGAAAGTATGTGTTAAAAACTTTTTTGTTGTTAGAGACAGGGTTTTCTCTTTTTGCCTAGGCTGGTCACAAACTTCAGGCCTCAAGTAGTCCTCCAATCCCAGCATCCCAAAGTGTTAGGATTACAGGCATGAGCCACTGCAGCTAGCCACCAAAGGTAGTCTGTTTTCCTTAAAGAAAAGGAAAAAGTATGTGCAATGCTTGAATAGATATAAAATATCTCTGAAAGTATACTAACAACACCAATTGTGAGGAGTGGGAGGATGGGTGACATATAGGTTTGTGTTGGTAGCAGACTTCTCACTCTATATCCTTTTGTATATTTTAAATTTTAAAGAATGGAAATATATTATCAAGCCAGTAAATTAAAGAATAAAAAATTATTTCTATTAAAGAGTTTGAAAAAGTTCAATTTAACATAGCCATTTTCACCTATTATTATTATTGTATCCAGAGCTGATAACAAAAAGTACTACCATATTCTGCAAGTAATAACTAAGCTACTATCTTTAACTTCAACTAGAAATACGTTTTTTGACACAATAATTCTTTTTCTAATATATCTTAAGAAAAGTAACCAGCAATACAGACAGAACTACTGTATTATTCTCTGATGTAATAACTGTGGAAAGAGTAAAAAGAAAAGGAAAACACATAACAACATTAAAATAAAACTATAATAATACCTATTGTTCTCTTTAATTATCCATGTACTACTTTCATGATCAACAGATGAATAGAGTTTTCCTTCTAAAAACTGGTGATCCTTCAGTACAATGTTGATGTGATTAGGCAAAAACTGTACTTGAATGTCTTCCTTAGTACTGTCTTCAGGAAGCCGTATCATTACCGTCAAATCATCTTCAGTCTGTTGCCAGTAATACAGAGGTTCTATCGAGAAAAGAAAAATTCACCATGTAATAAAAAATTAGAAAGAATATACACATTAAAAAAAAAACCTAACTAAAAAACTTTTAGCATATTTACTAGTGATCATCTTACAAAACATAATTATAAACAAATATGCACAAATCTCTTTGAGGAATTTTCACTCAAAGATTTGTAGCAATTAACATGATATTTTCTCCTTCCAGACATACCTAATGCTTGAGGAGATAAAGCACTCATAAAATACTAATGATAGCAATCCTTTATCCTCATTTCTTCCCTCTCTCCCTCCCTTAATCCCTCTTCCACTCCTTCTTTCCCTTAAACACACACACACACACACACACACACACACACACACACACACACACACACAGAGTGAATCCCTACTTCAAAAGAACATAACGTATGTTACCCAGAAAAGTTAGCAAAGTTGTTATATAATAATATATCAGTGGATATCTTCTGCCAGATCATGGGAATGGGAAGATGTGAAAAACCACATGCACTTTTAGTATAAAGGCCATACTAGTGTAACCCTTCCTGTGCATACATCACAGTGCAACAGGGTTCTCTCCACTCCACACCTAAGCAGACCTCCAGACATTCAATACACTTCTTTGCCCAGATTGGCAGCCTGAACTGCCCCACCTTTCCTATGCATAGATCTGGTGTCCGGGAACGGGGGGGGCCCTCTCTGCTTCACACCCAGGCAGACTTTCAGGCATTCAAAGCACCTGTTTGCCTGGTTCAACAGCCTAAGTTAACCTACATCTCCTGTGAAGAGATTTGCATACAGAGGCCCCTCTCTGCTCCATGCCCAGGCAGAGCTCCAAGCACTTGGGGTACCCACTCTCCTAGATTAGGAGTTCATGCTATCCCCTAAACCCTGTCCAGAGAACTCGGGAGTTGCGGGGGGAGCTTCCCAGCTCCACACCTAGGCATGCCTGTGGGCATTCAGTGGCTGCCAAGTGGATTCACCCTCAGTGCTGGTGCTTGCACCTGCCCTTGGGGGATATGTAGGCAGATCTGCCCAGTATGGTCCTGCCCATCTTGGTCCACGCTCCCCAGGGCTGAGCAGGGAGCTCAGACAACTGTGCACTCCAATAATCAGCCCATTGCCTAAGGCAACAAAGAGCTTCTCCCAGTAAACAAGGATTAAGTATATACTCAGCTGCACTGGCTGCAATTGGCTCTTACTAATAAGTACCATCTACTGGCTTGTAGGTTAAACTGCACAGCCCAATATACAACCTGCCAACAGAAGTGCATAGGGCTATGAAAAGCAAAGCCCAAAGACTCTACTCAGCAGTCATACTCCCTAGAAAGGGAAAGAGAAATAAAAACAACAATATTATAAGGAAAGAAAGAAAAAGAAAAAAATCCTACCTGCAGAAAAATATTACAAAAATTAGAAGTGGCAGCATCTCTAGATAAGAAACCAGTGCAGGAATTCTGGCACCATAAAAAAATCTGAATGTAGTGACACAATAAAAAATATCACTAGCTCTCTAGAAATGGTCCTTAACCAAAATGGAAACTCAGAAACAGGAGATTAAGAATTCAAGGCATGGATTGCAAGGAAGCTGAACGAGATCTGAGACCATGATTGAAACAAAGAAACTTCTAAAGCAATCTAAGAAATGGAGGAAGAGATAAACATCTTTAAAAGAAATCAATAAGAGCTTCCAGAATTAAACTCACTTATGGAATTTCAAAATACAATCGAAAGTTTTATCAACCGACTGGATCAAGCAGAAGAAAGAATTTCAGAACTTGAAGACCAGTCTTTCAAATTAGCCCAGCTAGACAAAAAATAAAGAATAATTTTTTTTAAATGAACAAAGCCTTTGAGAAATATGAGATTATGTAAAGTAACCAAACCTATGAACTACTGGTGTTCCTGAGAAGAAACACTAAACAAATAGAAAAACATATTATGAGGGAATAATTCAGAAAATTTCTCTAATTCTGCCAGAGAGGTAGACATCCAGGTACAAGAAATCCAGAGAACACCTGAGAAATACTATACAAAATGAAGATCACCCAGGCATATAGCACTAGACTGTCCAAGGTCAACACTGAAAGTAAAAACCTGGCCAGGTGCGGTGGCTCATGCCTGTAATCCCGGCACTTTGAGAGGCCGAGGTGGGCGGATCACGAGGTCAGGAGCTTAAGACCATCCTGGCCAACATGGTAAAAATACAAAAATTAGCTGGGCGTGGTAGCATGCGCCTGTAGTCCCAGCTACTTGGGAGGCTAAGGCACGAGAATCGCTTGAACCTGGAAGGCAAAGGTTGAAGTGAGCCGAGATTGCGCCACTGCACTCCAGCCTGGTGATAGAGCAAGACTGGTCTCAAACAAACAAACGAACAAAAAACAACCCTTAAAGGCACCTGGAGAAAAGATATTATATACAAAGAGGACTCTATTAGGCTAACAGAAGATTTCTTAGCAGAAATCTCACAAGCCAGGAGAGATTGAGGGCCTATTGGCACAATTTTTAAAGAAATTTCAAACAAGAATTTCATATCCCACCAAACTAAGCTTTGTAAGTGAAAGAGAAACAAAATCTTTTCCAGGCAAGCAAGCACTAAGAGAATTAGTTACCACTACACTAGCCTTAACAAGAGATTGTTAAGAAAGTTCTAAACAGGGAAACAAAAGAACATCTGCTACCACAAAAACACAAGTACAGAGCCCACAGTCCCTGTAAAGCAACTACACAATAGAAACTACAAAGCAACCAGTAACAACGTCATGATAGAATCAAAACTTCACATGACAATATTAACCTTAAATGTAAATGATTAAAACATCCCACTTAAAAGGCACGGAGTGGCAAGCTGGATTAAAAAACAAGACCCACTGCATTCTTCAAGAGACCCATCTCGCACATAACAACACCCACAGGCTCCAAAAGTAAAGGGCTGGAGAAAAATTGACCATGCAAATGGAAAACAAAAAAGGGCAGGGGTCACAATTCTTACATCAGATAAAACAGACTTTAAACCAACAATGGTAAAAAAGAACAAAAGGCATTACATAGTAATAAAGGGTTCAATTCAATGAGAAGACTGAAGTATCCCAAATATATATGTGCTCAACAGTGGAACACCCAGATTCCTAAAACAAGTACTTCTAGACCTATGAAAAGACTTAGCCATGAGACAATAGTGGGAAACTTCAACATACCATTCACAGCATCACACAGATCATTAGGACAGAAAATTAAAGAAAAAATTCTGGACTTAAATTTGAAACTTGATCTAACAGGCATCTACAGAATACTCCACCCATCAACCACAGAATATACATCCTACACATCTGCACACCGAACATAATCCAAGATCGATCACATGCTCAGCTATAAAGCAAGTCTCAATAAATTGTAAAAAATCAAAATCATACCAACTATACTCTAAGAAATCACAGTGGAATAAAAATAGAAGTCACTGATAAAATTATGTGATTCTGCCCTTAAGGAACTTATTTTTAGTTTAGTATAAAAGGTAAGAACATGTACATTAACTTATTTTAAAAAATTAATATCTTCAATACTATTCTACTAATACCATCAATACTAATAGCAAATAGATATTATTTGATAACTATTTATCAAGCATCTAATCGAGGAAGCTAATAAATGACTTTTTTAAAAAACATTTTATTGGTAATGACAAAATGATCAAATTAAACCAGTTCACACTCCTAAGGTAGCATATCTTACAAAAGACTTCTGGAAAATATATGAGAAAATAAAGAAAAAAATATGCATCTATCTTGCCCTAGTAGAACTATTAACCTATTTGGGAAAACAAAAGACATAAATATATGTTTAGGCAAATACAAAAAAGCTCTGTTAAGATTAAAAATTACCTTTGATTTTCTGTGACATGTCTTTATCCATATGTTCTTCAAGATCTTGACCAACCTGAACAAATGTGAAAGACTTGTAGGAGACAATCATTAGACCATTTCCATCGGGCTCAATAGCAGCATAATGTGGCACTGACTTTCCATGGAGAGTATCACGCTTAATAATTTCATATTTTTTATTATCTGTAAAAAATAGTATTTTAAAACAAAACATTACAAATAAAAACTATCATCAAAATATTCTGATATTTAAATATTGATTTTAATTATAATTAAATACTTTTAATGTATTATTAATAGGTACATTATTATGAGTCTTTTCATAAGGATAAACAATTTACAACCTAATTTTCTGTAACTAAGTCCCTATTTTAAAATACTAGGTCTGTTGAAATTTGTTTCCGATTGTCCTGTCTAATGTGGTAGTCACTTGCCACATTTTAAGTGGCCACTTAAAATTAAGTAAAATTTAAAAATAAATTCCTCAGTCACACTAGCCACATTTTTAATTGCTCAATAGTCACATATGGCTAGTGGCTACTGCAATAAATGCTACACATATAAAACATGTCCATCTTGGAGAAATTTCTATTAGACAGCAGTGCCCTAGAACTCTAACACAACTGGCTTACTTGGAATAATAGCTTCTGTATGACCAATATCTCCTTGACTAAAGCCTGTCTGCCTCTTCACCAGGTACATGACTAGCATCTTCTGAAAAGGGTCACAAATTGAAAACAAGGGGAAACATGCAGTGTGGACTATTTTTCTGCCTGCTCTTACTTCTGATAAGAGTCATTTTAACACTGAAATACATTTACAGCAGAAATGGTTTTATCTATATGATTATAATTAAACATAAATTAGTGCCACTTTTAACTTTAAGATATAAACAATTAACTGTATTCCAAAAGTTTCTGACAAATTGTATTTTCCTACAAAGACAGTAATTTTTTGCTTTAAAATGTACTCAAACATTTTAGCTGACCCCATACCTTTACCTAACTGTTACTCTATTAAAAGTGGGTTATACTTGTAGGCTTCATACTGAGTAGTCAAAAATCACAACTCAATGTCACAGTATTATGAGTTATACATAGTAGTATCATCTGATCTAAAATGTCATTGTTTTCACTCAAAATCCCCACCTACATTCACACATTCAATTCACACGTTCAGAATAGGCTTATAATTTAATAAATGAACAAAACTTCTATACTTCCTCTACAGATACATGCAGGGGCAAGAGTCCTACTTGGCTTTAAAGATCCAAACATAGACATTACATTATTTATAGGGTGGCCTTTCCCAACATGCATGGGACAGAAAAGAAAAGGAAGGTCTCAAAAACTGGATTCCATGGTTAAATACTTGTAAGAAATGCTAAGTTAAAATTAAATGTAAATTTTCTTTCTTTTTCTTTGAGACAGGGTCTTGCTCTGTTGCCCGAGCTAGAATGCAGTGACATGATCACAGCTCACTGTAGCCTCAAATTCCCAGTCTCAAGTAATCCTCCCACCTCAGTCTCCCGAGTAGCTGGGATTATAGGTGCATCCCACCATGTCCAGCTAATTTTTTTGTAATTTTTGTAAAGATAGGGGCTCACTATGTTGTCCAGACTGGTCTCAAATTTCTGGGCTCAAGTGATCCTCCTGCTTTGACCTCTAAAATGTTATTTTAGAGTAATATTTAAATATATGTCAAAAATATATAAAATACATAAAATTCAAATTTCAATTTCAATGTCCACAGGTAAAGTATGACTGGAACACAACCATACTCATCCATTTATATATTGTCTATGGCTGCTTTTGCACTGTATCAGCATAGTTAGATAGCTGTGACACAGATCTTATGGTTACCAACTGGGACTTCAAAAAAGTTTTCTAATATCTAATCTAAAGTTTAAAGTTACTGTGTTCCTCCAGAGATGAAACTACGACACCAAAAAGAACTAATAAATTATACTGAATACTTCAAAGAACAAATCTAGGAAACTTACTCAGTTTATTTATAAACGATTTTGAGATATCTATTAGATAGATAGACAGACAGACAGACAGATAGACAGATAGATAGATAGATGTTTGCTTTAGAATAAAAGGGAGAACTCTCTTAGGAAACAAATACTAATAGTCTATTGAATTGCAAACTAGCCGCTACAGTGAAGCAATTTCTACAGAGATGAGTAATTGAACTTACATTAACTTATTCATAAATGAGTCAGCTTAATAAAAACTACTGAGAAAAAGAGCATAGAGTCATTATGGAAACAAGCACTCTCAGTACTCAACTACAATTAAAAAGAAAACACTTGATGAGTCAGTAGGAACTAAGCAAAGGCAAAGAGATTTCTTAATACCATTAAAGAAATCCTAATTAATTCATGAGATTGTCATTTTTTTTTTTTTTTTTCAGACAGAGTCTTGCTCTGTCGCCCAGGCTGGAGTTTAGTGGCCTGATCTCAGGCTCACTGCAACCTCCACCTCCCAGGGTCAAGCTATTCTCTGCCTCAGCCTCCTAGCAGCTGGGACTACAGGCACCTGCCACCACACCTGGCTAATTTTTGTATTTTCAGTAGAGATGGGTTTCGCTATCTTGGCCAGGCTGGTCTTGAACTCCTGACCTCATGATCCACCTGCCTCAGACTCCCAAAGTGTTGGGATTACAGGCGTGAGCCACTGTGCCCAGGCAAGACTGTAATTTTTAATGTCAAGTTAGAAGCTTGACAGACAGCTTCAAACAGACCAAGGTTCAGGACTTTTCTAAACGTGGGAATACATCAGGTGAGAAAAAGTAACAGTTTTCCTAAATGTAGAAACAAATAATGAAGTTCAATTAGATTTAAAAGAAATCGTACTTGTAATTTTATAAAATAAAAATACTAATTCCAAGTAGGTATTTTTATTTATTTACATTTAAATAATACTATAATTTATTAATTTACATTTAGTTTTAGGTATAAATTTTTGTGTATCATATATATAAATGCATATATTTTTGAATACATTAAAATATGCCTGTTAAATTATTCAAAACTTATATAACAATGTCTTTTTTTATATAAAAGGCATAATTGGTTGTGGAAGCACACTGCAATTTTTTTCTATTAACTATACCTAAAGAAAAATGATCTATACATATTCATTCCACCAGTGGTGGCAGGTGCCAGAACTGTAACACAATGCCTAAGAAAAAAACAAACAGCATTTATAGGGACAGCTTTGTGTTTCAACATCTACTAAATAATGGCAACCAAGAGAGAGAGTTTCAGAATTTTGTTTTACCTTTATTTTTGTTACTAATAGTGACCCACTCCAGAGAAACATAGAAACCACTTCCTTTCATATCCAATTCCTCTTTCTCTATTCGAAGAAGTAGGGTAGCTATAGCATGTTCTTCAGCATTTAGCAATGAGATACTGTGAATTATGATAAAAGGATTCCCAAGTTCTTCATTAAACATAATCTATAAAACAAAATGACACACATACAAAAGTGTACATAATTACATGAACACAGATAGCATAGAGGGAATACATAGGATTCTGGCAATCCAATAATTATTTTGGAGACTATTTATTACAAGAAATTTTTTTAAAAAGGCCTTTACATAAAGACTGCAAGTTTAGATAATGTTCCTTGAGGACAGAACTTTAAAGAAAATATTTATTTGTACAACAACAACAAAAAACTGATCAGTATTCTTGGCTAAAAACAGAGAAAACAGGGCATCCAAACAGCACCTAAAAGAGAAAGTGAACTAAAGGTAATCTCCTATAAGAAAGAAAGTATCAAGTGAAAAAAGTGTACTACACAAAAAGAGGAGGCAAGGGCAGGTCAGTGTTCATTCCTCCAATCTGTTCTGCTTACATGATTTATTTCTACTTGCTTCCTCTCAGTTTCTGAATATTGTATGAGTGTGCATGTGTGTATGCCTTTTTTCTACTGTTTTTTGTTTGTTTATTCTCTGGAAGTTTACAAAGGTAAGAGTGAAAAATATTGAAGAATAAAGCACCAAAACATTTATTTTCTCAAAAACAAAAGAAACCTATTAGCATTTAAGAATAAGTTAACAAACGCTATTTAAAATATAATCCTAAAGTGTTTTTTGAAAAGCAAAAAAGCATCATACAAAAACACACGAAATCTTATCAAATTCTTTCTTATGCCACAAACAAGATCTCAACAACTGTTATATTTTTAAGAGTAAATACAAAATAGAGGTTTTAAGGCTGCTTCCTAAACAAGACTCCCAAATAAAATATGGATAGTTGACAAAAAGCCTAACTGAAAAAAAGGCAGCTCTTTAAAAAACAAACAAACAAACAAATTAACCCCCAATACCTGAAATCTCTACATATCTGCTCCTACTTGGAAATCTTATAAAGAAAAATGTGCTTTAATGTCATCAACTTTCCTATCTATTTGAACATCTGCCAATATCATTCAAGTAGTAGGCCTTCAGAATCCATTCCAAAGATTTCCATAAACAGAAAAAGCAAAAATTGAAAAAAAATTCCTTAAATACACAAAACAGAGATGACAGATGAAGGCAGGTTTTTATTGGTTTACTGGGTTTTGCTTTTTGTTTGGGGAACAGTAGAAACAAAAAAAGGAAGAACAGAAAATGACAAGTTTTCGCAGGTACAAGTAGCTAGTTTATTGTTTCTTTTTTTCTTTCTAGTATGAGTGAAAGAAAATGGAAAGAAACCAAAGTAGTAAACTGTATACTTTTAAAAACTGTTAGGCTAAAGTTTCTAGTTTTCTGAACAAGCCCAGCATCTAAATTGTGATACTGTAGATACATAGCACTTCCATGGTATTAGAAGCAGCACATTTGGAAAGCAGGCTGTCTCCTGTAATTTCTCTTTTTAAACTTCAGTAATCACCACCACCACCCTTGGCCTTCTTTCCCCCTACCATGCTCTGTAATCACTTCCACTTTTAGCTTCTTCTCTATTACATTAATTCTCCTAAAGTCCTAAAACCCTCCTGAATTGTTTCGTAAAGCGACAAATATTCCACAGTATCTCTCCCACTTAAATTAATGCCCATGTCTCCTCCCTCTCTCACAAGTAGCTAGTCAAAACTATTATTAACTGAAAACATCTTTGAAGGATGCTTATTTACTTAGAACACTAAAGGCACAAGGTAGATTTAAGTTTCTAATTGATTAAAAAGATACTAAAGGCCTAATCGTGCCAGGGGGATACACAAAACAAAACCAAAAAATACAAACCTATATGAATCTCCTTCCAGTGGAATGTGTGGTATTATTTTTAAGATGAAAGTGAGCCAAGTAGGTATGTCCTGTTCAAAATCTACAGAATCCATACAGCTCAATACCAGATAAATTCCTACTCCTATGTCTCCTGCCTATCATTCTCAAAATACCTTCCAACTGTTTCAGGTAGCTGTGCTACATACCACATTACTTCTGTTTTTCAGAAAAATAAAAGTTGTTACTGGAGACCAGAACAGAAATTGTCACAGTATCCAATGAATATTTGAACCTGTGAATGCAACAGGCTCTTGAAAATAGGCTACTGCTCTTCTGGTTATTTACTGTGTATTTTGAACATACTATAATTTGGTAGTATAATATTTAGGGAAACTTAGTAAGATAGGTAAACCATTTGGTTCTAAGACGTCCCTGGTTTTTTTCGAGTAATTAAAGCCTGGTCTTTGCAGGCATCCGTTGGTCAGATGAAATTATTTTATAAGATGTAAATATATTGAGCTCACATCTCTTTATTTATCCAGAACTAAAGTCTACCTGCTTAGGTTCAGACAGTAGCAATATTACAATACACTTATTAGTGTAATTCAAAGGAGCTGAAGCAGTAAATCTTTTGATTATCTACTTGGCATCATTTTCTTCTACTTTCAAAAACTATAGTTCTAAAGAAAGTAATTCCTTATTTATTACTATTAAAACCTAACCTACCCATCAGATTCATATCTATTTTTTTAAATTAAAGTAAAAATGTTGTCTTGGAGATTGACATATATCACGTATTTTTCTAAGTAGAGAATATTCTGGTAATTTGACCAATGTAAACATCCCAGGAAATCTAACATAACAGTAGAGGAGAAAAACATCCTAATGTAAGCTTTTGGTCAACTCTTCTTCAAGAAGGAGGAGGCAATGTCAATGCTTAGTGAAGTGCTCTACATATATAAAATATCTGCTGAAAAATGAATGCAATTCTTGACAATTGCACTGACTCCAGATCAAAACAGGGATGGTTAATGTATATGTTTGTGAAAAATACACATTTTATAATTTAGTTAAAAAGAGATCCAAAACATCATATATAAAACAAACAACAGATCATATGTAAACCATCCTTGAAAAGTGTCATTTAAAAATAAGTAGGGTGTAATTTACATATACATTCTGAACTTTACATAAGTCTTAAACAAACCCTCACCTCCCATTTTTCAGAAGCACTATTTCCACGTTCACCTGTCCCAATGACATACAATCTTCCAGTTCCATCTGACAAGGTAACCCAGGTAGAAGATGTGAAATGGACAGATGCACAGAGGCGATTGTCACATGCTGTTAAATCTGTAGGAAGTCGAAACACCTCTCGTGGTTTTCCTAAGGCAGTGTCCTAAAAAGAAGACCAAAATTATACATGAATCTCTTCCTCTTCATTGATCCACATACACACAAAATAATTATCTGTAGTATGGTGGCTTCTCTGATCTTTAAGAGTTGGAGTCTAATTCCTCTTCGAGTGTGAGCTGTCCTACTGATTCACTTTTAACAAAAATATATAGTAGATGTGACAGATGGTATGTGACTTCTAGAACTAGGTCATAAAAGACTTTATATCTTCTACCCCACACTCTCTCTCGGATTGCACATTCTGAGGGAGGCTAGCTATCACGCTGTGAATATGCTTAAGGTAGCCCCGTGGACAGATCCACATGGGGAGGAAATGACAGTTCTTGCCAATAATCAGCATCCCACGAGTTAATCATTTCAAAAATGTATCCTTTAGTCCTAGTCAAGGCTTCAGATGACCGCAGCCCTGGCTGATATCTTGGCTATAAACTTATGAAAAATCTTGAGCCAGAACACCCACCTGAACTACTCCCTGATTTCTGACCATAGAAACTATGTGATATAAGTGGTTACTGTTTCAAGTCACTAAGTTTTGAAGCTGTTGTATAATGACAGAAAATTAATACAATGCAGTAATCTAGGTTTCATTCTCTTAATTTTAAAGTATTTTTAACCCACTAGTTGGAAATACCACATCATGTTCAAAATAACTACAGAGATATCAGTCTGCAATATGAAAACACTACATTTAGCCTACTACGAATCTAAGTTTTTGTTAACAGATTTTAATTATGTCTATGTAGTTACAATGTAAAGGCTATGAGTTGCTGTTACAGTTTGACTGTGGTATCTCCTCTAAAAGTTGGGTTAAAACCTAATCACCAAAGTGATGTTACTAGAAGGTAGGGCCTCTGATCATTAGAGCTCCACACTGGTGAGTGGGATTAAGTAACCTTAGAGAAGGGCATGAAAGATAAAGTTTGTGGCTTTTGCTCCTCTCTGCCTTCTGTCATGTGAGGATGTATTAATTATGCCTCTTTTCTGGAGAATGCAATGTTCAAGGCATATCTTGGAAGCAGAGACTGAACTCTTACCAGACACCAAACCTGCCAGTAACTGGATCTTAGACTTCTCAGTTTCCAGAACTCAGAGAAGTAAATTTCTGTTCTTTATAAATTGCCAATTCTCAGGTATTTTGTTACAACAGCACAAATGGACTATGACAGTTACATCATTAAAATGTTTTACAAGAGAATATATTTTTAAAGGTCTATAATTCAGAAAATAAACTTCCTCTCATATACCAAACTACACTCAACTTCAACAATTTGTTTTTGTTGCTAAACTTTACAAGTTTTGCTATAGGAGAAAAGTAATCCTTTATATCTGTATTTCATTCCCTTCTCTTAGAACTTAGATTTATCTATCTATCTACACGTGTGTGTGTGTGTATATATATGTATGCAAACATACACACACATCCATATATACGTTACAAAATTTAAGTAGGAGAGAGATCCAAGATGGTCGCTTAGCAGCAGCTCAGGATTGTAGCTCCCAGTGAAAGCGCAGAGAGCAAGTGGACACCGCAATTTCAGACGAATTTCTGTTGCCCACAAACTGGGAGATTCCTGGCAGAGGAGCCACACGGGTCACCAGCGCAACTCTTTTGGCTGGCGCGGCTGTTTTGCTGGCACCCCGGCACAGCGCTCCTCAGTGCAGAGTGTACGGGACTGGGTGCCCTTTTAGTTGGGCTCAGCTGGTCCCATTCCCACAAGGAGAACAGCAATTGAAAGTGCTGAGGACTGAGAGTTTCACAGCAAGCACAGCCGAACCTAGGAAGACCTAGCTCTGTGGGAAGGGGCGTCCACTGAAGGAAAACTAAGAAACAGAAAAAACATCACCAACAAGCCAGACGTCCACTCAGAGACCCAATCTGAAAGTCAGCAATTACAAAGACGACAGGTGGATAAATCCACAAAATGGGAAGAAACCAGGGCAAAAAGGCTGAGAACACCCGAAATCAGAATGCCTCTCCTCCTACAGGGGATTGTACCTCCTCATTAGCAAGGGAACAAGACCTGACAGATAATGAGTGTGAAGATCTGTCAGAATCAGGCTTCAGAAGGTGGATAATAAGAAACTTCTGTGAGCTAAAAGAACATGCAATAATAATAAAATAACCCAATGCAAAGAAACTAAGAACCTTGAAAGAAGATTTAATGAAATGCTAACGAGAATGGACAACTTGGAGAGGAATATAAGTGAATTGATGGAGCTGAAAAACACAACACGAGAACTTCGCAAAGCATGCACAAGTTACAGCAGCCGAACTGACCAACAGAAGAAAGGATAACAGAGGTTGAAGATCAACTCAATGAAATAAAACAAGAAGGCGAGATTAGAGAAAAAAGGGTAAAAAGGAATGAACAAAGTCTCCAAGAAATATGGGACTATGTGAAAAGACCTAATCTACGTTTGATAGGTGTACCTGAATGTGAAGAGAATGAATCCAAGCTGGAAAATACTCTTCAGGATATTATCCAGGAAAACTTCCCCAACCTAGCAAGGCAGGCCAATATTCAAGTCCAGGAAATACAGAGAACACCACAAAGATATTCCTCAAGAAGAGCAACCCCAAGGC
Organism: Plecturocebus donacophilus; assembly: GCA_004027715.1. Taxonomy (NCBI): domain Eukaryota; kingdom Metazoa; phylum Chordata; class Mammalia; order Primates; family Pitheciidae; genus Plecturocebus; species Plecturocebus donacophilus. The sequence continues at coordinate 134,132 of PVKP010001893.1, forward strand.
ACATAATTGTCAGATTCACCAGGGTTGAAATGAAGGAGAAAATGCTAAGGGCA
>PVKP010001894.1:0-134092 GCA_004027715.1 Plecturocebus donacophilus
ACAAAAGGCAAAAAAAAACCAACCGAGTTAGTAAAACAAAACTCAGCAAATCCCAAACTCCAAAAATTTACTGGTGAGCTCCTTCTGGCCCTGTTTGGTATCTCTCTGACAGTTGAAGTATTGAGATGGGCGCAGCACAGGAGCTAATCCTCAGAGAATAAGGATGGTTTAATAACTCACTGACTCCCAGGGGTGTCCAAGGGAGAGAATACAGTCATGGGGTCTTAATTTCTATTTCTCGCTGAGCCAGTAAAGCCCCTTTTCCACATCTCTTTTCAGCTTATCACTAGAGACAAAAGCTAAAAACTATGGCTTCAGGCTGCTAAAAGCATAGAACGAAACAAAACAGAATAACCAAATAAGACGGGTTGGACAAACTTCGTGAGAAGAAGCAGTTTAATGACCTTTCAACCATTTTATCTTTAAATCTAAGCCACAAAATTCTTTATCTATTGGCATGCAGATACCTATCACATATCTAGTAAAAGTGTTGAGTGTATGGATTTGCTGTTCAGGAGAGAGATCAATGCTTTAGTAGATATCACAGACATGCAAACTTAAAGCCTAATGTAGAATCATCTCTTGAACGAGAGGAACATTCCTGACCCTACATGGAAGGCTCTGAAAGCTTTCACAGACAAAGGTACAGTGGAGTTGGGTCTTGAAGGATGAATAGGAGTTCTTCTCCAGCCAGAGAATAAGGGCACAGCCTGGGCAAAGGCACAACCATTTAAAAGTAGGATTTGTTTATTTGGATAATGGTGAGTCAACTAGTATGTCTGAAATATGGGGAAGTGGCAGGGTTAGGATAGAAAAACAGGTTGGATGAGGTTGTAAATGTCCTTGAATGCCAGGTTAAGATTAAATTTTTATTCTAAGGACAATGGGGAGTCTTGGAAGGCTTCAAGCAGGAAAATGACACAATCAGATGGGCATTGTGGAAATGATCACATTAGCAGACAGATTGGCTGTACACGGAGAGTGTTTGGAAGCAGAAAGATAAATTAGTTCCATGCCAAAAACTCTGAGAGTTTTGTTTTGTTGTGTTCCTTGGTGATCCAAGTCCTTAGTAGGAGAGCTAGTATCCTGCTAAAGATATGCCACTTCCAGCCATTTCTCTTAAAACCAAACTCTTACGGGATATGAACATGGGTACTCACTGCAACATTGCCTATATTACATGGAACCATATGAAATTGTTATTTTTGATCATTTCCTTTCTTTCTTGTCTTTCTTTCTTTCTTTCTTTCTTTCTTTCTTTCTTTCTTTCTTTCTTTCTTTCTTTCTTTCTTTCTTTCTTTCCTTCTTTCTTTTGTCTCTCTTTCTTTCTTTCTTTCTTTCTTTCTTTCTTTTTCAAGAAATGGGGTCTCACCCTGTTGGCCAAGATGGTCTCGATCTCTTGACCTCATGATCCACCTGCCTCGGCCTCCCAAAGTCCTGGGATTACAGGCGTGAGCCACTACGCCCTGCCTTCCTTCTTTCTTTCTTTCTTTCTTTTCTCTTTCTTTCCTCCTTTCCTTTCCTTTCCTATCCTTTCCTTTCCTTTCCTTCCTTTTCTTCCTTCCTTCCTTCCTTCCTTCCTTCCTTCCTTCCTTCCTTCCTTCTTTCTTTCTTTTTTTTGACAGAGTCTCGCTCTTTCACCCAGGCTGAAGTGATGTGGCACTATCTCAGCTCACTGCAACCTCTGGTCCCCAGGGTTCAAATGATTCTCCTGCCTCAGTCTCCTAAGTAGCTGGGACTACAAGAGCCTAACACCACATTTGCTAATTTTTGTATTTTTAGTAGAAACAGGGTTTCGCCATGTTGGCCAGGCTGCTCTCAAACTCCTGACCTCGGGTGATCCACCTGCCTTGGCCTCCCAAAGTGCTAGGATTACAGGCATGAGCCACTGCGCCTGGCCAATATTGGTTATTTCATATGGCTCAACAGTGACAGAAGACTGGCCGCAATCTGAATGCTGATTGGCAGGGAGCTGGTCAGGTGTGGCATTCATGTGAACAAGGTAACTTTATGTGGCCACATGGGTTCCATCCTTGTCTCCATGACAGACATATTAAGGATGTTCTGCTTTTTTAAAGGTATGATAATAGTATTGTGTGTATATTCTAGATGGAATCATTATCTTTCAGAGATATAATCTGATCTATTTACAGTTAAAATAATATGATATCTGATATTTGCTTCAAAGAAGTCCAGAGCAGGGTGGGGTGGGTGGAAAGCAAGGTGGAGGCAAGAGTAAACAAGAAAATAAATATTTGTCAAAGCTGAGTGATGGACACATAAATTTTTAATTTTTTTTTTAGATGAAGTCTCTCTCTGTTGCCAGGCTGGAGTGCAGTGGTGTGATCTCAGCTCACTCCAACCTCCAACTCCCTCATTCAAGAGATTCTCCTGCCTCAGCCTTCCAAGTAGCTGGGATTATGGGTATGCACCACTACGCCCAGCTGTTTTGCATTTTTAGTAGAGATAGGATTTCACCATGTTCGCCAGGCTGGTCTCGATCTATTACCTTGTGATCCATCTGCCTTGGCCTCCCAAAGTGCTGGGATTCCAGGAGTGAGCCACCACATCCAGTGGGAATTTATTTTACTATTTAATCTGCTTTTGTATATGCTTGGCATGTTTCCACAATAACACATTTCTGAAAATGCCAGAAGTGGCTCAGTTTTTAAAGAATGCTGTCATTATATAAAACGAAATAAGGCCGGGCGCGGTGGCTCACACCTGTAATCCTAGCACTTTGGGAGGCCAAGGTGGGTGGATCACCTGAGGTTAGGAGTTCAAGACCAGCCGGCCATCATGGTGAAACCCTATCTTTAAAAAAAAAAAAGGAAATAATATATGGATGTGTAAATATACACATACTAAGTGCTAATATAGACATAGAACATTCTTGCAAGGAAGGTTAAGAGTGAGAGGGAGATGTACTCTTGTACTTAAAAATTATACACCTATTATTTTTAAAAAGTAAAATTAAACACGATGTAAAGATAAAAAAAGTAGATTTGTGTTTTATTACTAGCTCTACACTAACTGACAATGTGTGTTGGCCCCAGTTTCCTCATTCAAAGACTGCAGAAAACAGTCCCTCCCTGCCCATTGAGCTTGGAAGAGGTTTGGAAATGATGTGGGCAAATTGCTCAGCCCAGGACTGGGAACATGGACATTTCTCAGTCATAATGATAAGAATGAGGAAGCCACTGTATGCATGCCATGAAACTGCAGAAGGGAAAAGAACTGTTTTGAGTCCTTTGGAAGAAACACTATGAGGTATCCAGGTGTGACGTCCATTTCACTCTCGTCGTGTCCTCGCTACTCAATAGGCAAAGAGGCCAAGTTTCTGCCCCCAGCTGTCTACATTAATCAGATTCACCAGATAATTGTTCCACTCCTTCCTCTCCTGCCCTCCTACACTTCCTATTTGTGGACTACCCTCAAACTCCAGGCTCGCTTCTCCAGGGATGAACTCAAAAGCTGACTCAGTCATTTCTGTGTGAGTTAATTTCTAACGGTGAGCCGGAGACAGACCTTCACAAGAGCAATGTATGACTTGGTCAGCTCACATTTCATAAAATTCTTCCACAGTGACATTGGGGACCAGCATAAATGGTCAATCCATGCATTAACTCCAGTCTAAGAGAGGTTAGATTACCACCTGGGCTGACTCTTTAGAGTGGCTTGGAGGTCCTGGGGGCTGTTTGTCTAGCACCTTGATGTATACGAAGGCTGAACTTTGGCCCTCTTTTTCACCAACAAACTCTATTCCTGTTAGAGTCTGTCTTTTCTTACTTGTACCATGATGAAGTCTCTCGGGGTCCACAAGGTTAAGGGGGATCAAGCTAGGAACGTGGTTCTGAATCCAACATTCAAAGTTGATGTCTCTGGAAGCTGACAGTGAGGATTAGATGCCTTAAGGCAGCCACTCAGAAAGGTTATTTCTTCCATTTTATTTTATTTATCTTTCATTAGAAAGGGATTATAAAATATATTTGTCTTCTTCAATAACTCACCAAATGGATTTTAAATGAGGTACCCCTTGTTGAAAAATAGAATGTGAAATGCATGTCTCAGAGAAGTAACATTTGGAAAATGAAAGGGATCTTAGGGGATTGGGATCTCTGGAGCAGGACTTTCAAAGTCAGCAAGAGGTAACAGATACTTTCATCACTCACCAGGTGATTGTCATGATTAACTGCTCAGTGGAAGGAATGTCTGCTGAACATTCAGGAACAGAATGAATGGGGATGGGTTCATTCTACCTGGGTTGGCCCAACGTGAGACATTGTGATATCGTAACTTTCAAGGGAAGTGCTTGACTTCTTACCTCCAGTGATTATAATGAGTGCCCATATATGCTGAAATATTTACCCTGTGCAATAAATTGTTATAAGTGCATTTTAAGTGTGTTTGTGCATTTCATAACAACCTTTGAAAGAGATGCCATTTTATCCCCATTTTACTGATGAAGCAGTAAAGGTACCAAAAGGTTAAGTAACTCACCCAAAGTTACACTGCTAATAAATAGATGATTTGAAGAGTCGAGACCTGACTCACAAACATGAGCTTAATCTTCAAAAAGTACAGAAAGGACATAAACACTTTCAAGGTGACTCTCCGGACTCGTTCTTGGTGTCTCACCTTGCTTAACAGCCTCATCAATACCTGCGAGGTTGGAATACTCACTCTAAGCTCTCATTTGGTTGCAACCACAGAAACCTAATTCAGACTAGCTTAGGAAAAAAGAGAGAATATATTGGGGCCCATAATTAAAAGCTATAGGCAAAGGTCTGGCTTCAGGCATGGCCATCTCCAGGGCTTGGTTTCCCTTGGCTGCCTCAGACCTTCGGTGTCGATTGCTGAGCCAATTTCCATGGCCAAGGGCAAAAGATGCTCTAATTGAATGGGCCAGATTCACAGCAACCTGGATGGGCTTGGAGAGCATTATTCTTGTTTTTTTTTTTGAGACAGAGGCTTGCTGTGTCACCCAGGCTGGAGTGCAGTAGCATGATCTTAGCTCGCTGCAACCTCTGCCTCCCAGGTTCAGGTGATTTCTCCTGCCTCAGCCTCCTGCACGGCTGGGATTACAGGCGCTCACCACCATGCCAGGCTAATTTTTGCATTTTTAGCAGACACAGGGTTCACCATGTTGGCCAGGCTGGTCTTGATCTCCTGACCTTGTGATTCGCCTGCCTTGGCCTCCCAAAGTGCTGGGATTACAGGCGTGAATCACCACACTTGGCATGTAGGGTATTATTCTAAGTAAAGTAATTCAGGAATGGAAAACCAAACATTGTATGTTCTCACTCAGAAGTGAGAGATAAGCTATGAGGCTACAGAAGGCATAAGAATGATACAATGGACTTTGAGGTCTGGCAACAGGATGGGAGGTGGGGGTAGGGAAGGGGAGGAAGAGGGTGAGGGGTAAAAGGCTGCAAATTGGGTTCAATGTGTACTGCTTGGTGCACCGAAATCTCAGAAATCACTACTAAAAACTGACTAATGTAACCAAATACCACCTATTCCACAGAAACGTATGGAAATAAAAAATAAAGTAATTGGATGGGCCAGGGCATCCTTGAAACCCAAATCACATAACTGCAGATGGGCAAGAGAGTGTCCAAAAGAAAAAGTTAAGGAGCCATTACCAGTAGGGAGAACAAGGCTGGGTTGGACCAATCAAGTGATGCCCATGACTCTTTATCTCTGGGTGAGGAAGTTAACAGTCACAGACAAGAAGTGATTGGTCTAGACTCCATTGACTATAACTATTTGTCTCTAGCAATAGTAATAATAATAGGCCAGGTGCAGTGACTCAGGCCTGTAATCCCAGCACTTTGGGAGGCCAAGGCAGGCAGATCACTTGAGGTCAGGAGTTTGAGACCAACATGGCCAACATGGTGAAATCCATCTCTGCTAAAAATACAACAATTAGGTGGGCATGGTGGCAGGTGCCTGTAATCCTACCTACTGAGGAGGCTGAGGCAGGAGAATTGCTTGACTCCAGGAGGTAGAGGTTGCAGTGAACTGAGATCTTGCTATTGCACTCAGGCCTGGGTGACAGAGTGAGACTCCTTCTCAAAAAAAAAGAAAAAAGAAAAAAATAGTAATAATAATAACAACAATAACAATAATAACAATGATACCTCCCTTTGCAGGTTCTTAGGAGGACTAGATGAAAAAATCTGTCACAGTGTCTGGCACGTAGTAAATGCTCATTAAAAGTTTGCTGCACTGAATTGAGTAATAATTTTCTTTAACCAAAGGAATTACTTGGCAATACTAAAAAATTATGCTCTAGAAAATCAAATATAATAGAATATTCTCTTCTCTTTGGGCACTGAAGTAGAAAACCAATATTTTTCTTTCTCTCTCTCTCAAGATTCAAAACAACTTAGGAGGCTGGTTTGGGGGGTGCGGGTCTACCCTCACAAGTTCTCCTAGGTACTTTCACACCAGAAGTCCTGCCTCCAGCAAAGACTCCCACACACTCCCTGCAGAAATCTGCCTATAGGTGGTACAGGATGATAGTGGCAGCGACCACACAAAATTCTCAAAAACGATTACTTGCTCTAAGGTGAGCTCAAAAACTTTGCCTTGATTAAACTAATCTTTGATCTAGATTTAATAAAGGTACAAATACAGACATATGCCATTTGGATTTGAGACATACTCTGGGAATGTGTCAACAAAGCAATTTGCTAAGACTAAAGAATGGCTTTGGGCAAAGGGGTTTCAAAGCCAGTGTCAGAAGGGGCTCTGTTTGAGGTATGGAGGGTCAGGAGGACGATCTGCAGGCTGGCTGGGAAAAGGCCGTGCTTTTTGGATTGCATTCAGATACTAGCACCCCTCCCAGCCAGGCTGAGGTGGGCCTGAGTCAGCATGACAGGAGCTGGAGGGAAACATGTGCAGGGCACAGGGCATGGGGTAGACACACAGAAGGGACTGAGGGTCTCAGCTGAGGGTGAAGGAAATTTACAGGGCAGGACAAACCACACAGTTAGTTCTAAAGAGGCTAAGTAATCCAGGCAAATGCAAGTGCGAGACAAGTAGATGGTCCTGGAACAGTGGCTGTCCCTGGAAAGGTTAACTGGGACCCTGGGTGTGGTGGTGGGAGGAAGACGTCCTCATCTCTCTGTCTACCCTTTTGTATCTTACATTTCAGATGATAGGCATGCATATGGCTTCGTTATTGCACATTACAAAAATACTATTTGTTTAGACATGTAGCCAATAATGGATTTTATTTATACATATGTATGTAAAAGTTTAAGAAGATGAATCGGAAGAATGGTTTTTGCTTCTTGGAAGGAAGGAAGAGATTGAAATGGGTGGTCGATGGTTAAGGGGAATTTAGTTCTTTCTCTGATTTTTTTTTTTTTAGAAAACCAGTGGAAATAAATACAAAATGTTATGGGAAATTTTAACGTTATTCCTTATGGCTTTACTGCATGTTGTTATTTTATTTCATTTGACAGAGTCCTACTCTGTCCCCCAGGCTAAAGTTCAGAAATCATAGCTCACTGCAGCCTCAAACTCCTGGGCTCAAGCGATCTTCCCGCCTCAGCCTCCCATAGCTAGGACTATAGGTAAGCACCGCAAAGCCCGGCAATTTTTGTATTTCTTTTTGTAGAGACAGGATCTCACTATGTTGCCCAGGCTGGTCTTGAGTCTCTAGCCTGAAGCAATCCTCCTATCTCAGCCTCTCAAAGTGCTGTGATTATAGGCATGAGCCACCGTAGCACGCCCACTGTATTTTAAAACACTTGCCAAAACAGAAGAGAAATTGCCTGAGCAAAGGCATGGCGTATCTGGGAAACTACAAGAGTCATGAAGGGCCAAGTTCAGGTTCCAGTGCAGGGAGACAGGAGTTGGAGAACGACAGAACCCAGGCCTGACATGGGGGATTCATGTGGTTCCAGTGCTCAAAGACTCCCAATCCCAGGCTGGGCCCTTCTCTTGACTGAGTAGACAGAGCCACTGGTGAAAGGGCTTGATCTTCAGCAGAGGGAAGGTGGTTCCCCTGGGGAGGTGTGGATAGAAAGGAAAAAAAAATTGAAGACAGAGATCAGAACATCATGGCAGTCTCTGGACCCCAAACATGGAGCTGAGACCTGTGGCTACTGCAGGGGAATTGAAAAAGAAGGATCCCTTCTGCGCTTTTCCAAGGCCTCCAGGCACAGCCCGTGACCCTGCAGGGAGAGAAGGGAAGAGGGAGGTTAGCAGCAACCTCAGAGGTCAGTGGGGATGCAATCACTGAGAGCAGAAGAACAGGTAAATACTTGCCAAGTGGCGAGGACACCTGCTAAAGAGACTTAAGAGGCAGCTCCACCAGATTCCAGGCCTCTGTGCCCAAATCAGCTCCAAAGCAGGTGAGAGGAGACCTGGGGGGGTGTGGGCTTTCATTCTTGCACACTCAGGCTTTTCCTGTAGTTCCCTTTCAGCAAGGAGTCTTTATCCCTGGCCCTGCGTTGGTATTCTAGGCCTGAGTAAACGGAACACTTCACACTCAGCCAAGTCCATTTATTTTGATTACTCTCATACCCTTGTCAAAAATGGTACCAAGGTGTATAAAGAGACCAATTTCTGGGATGGTTTCAATCTAATCGTATTAAATTATTTGCTCTCTTGGCCTTGAGGGGGTTCCAAGGGGAAGCGATTGAAGTTGGATCCAAAAATAGCTACCTTTCATTTCCAATCCTGGTGCTAAAGTGGGTGAACTTCTCAGAGCCTCTGGTGTTGACGTCAGTGAGCCGGGATCATCTGAATCAGCGACAGGGAAGAAGGTGCTTATTTTTCTCCCAAAGCCTGGTGACAAGAAGGCTCTCAGCAGAGACAGCTTCAAATGCCAGCTGCCCCGACTAAGCAAGCATAAATTCAATGTCTGGGTTATGTGTTGGTTGAGAAGAAAGAGATTGTGACCAACTCTAAAAGGGCAGAAGGAGGCCACAGAGGAAAAATAATGACTAAAAACTGGCAGGCTTTGACCACAGACACTAAAGCCGAGTCAACCAGGCCTGACGGGAAGAAACGCAGTGTCATGAAATGCAGAGGCTTTGGAATAAGGCAGATACAGGTTCATTTCCTATATGACCTTTGGTAAGTTCCTGAATCTCCCTAAAATTCAGTTCTCTTCTTTGGAAAACGCGAATCATAAGGATCACACCGGGTGGCTGTCCTTTTAAGAATGTCTGCTGAGTGTCAAACTCTGGGTACAGTTTGCAGAAAGCAAGCATTTTCATGAATGTGTTCCCTTTCCCAGCTGCTATAACAGCTGCCTTGCACCACCTTCAGCCCTGGGGCCCTTCAGTGTTTTACACATTGTAAGTGTTCCTTAAATGTTTGCAGATTGAATAGAGGGCAATTCTCAATTCATGCTACAATTATCTGGTCTTTAGGGAGTATCAGTCAGGGTGAGACATAGTCTCTCCAAAATTGGTTCTAAGTAGGAGTTGTGAGAACTGCATTGAGTCAAGTGCACTGGAGTAGAGGTTATTAGCCAGTGGGGTCAGATGGAGATGTTACTGCACAGGTGCTTTCAGCCTGGGAGCTCCCCGCTGATGCCATCCACAGTGCCAGGCCCATCATTATGTCTCCACTTGGGAGCAGAACAAGGATTAATCATATTTTAGCCTAGCAGCTTCCAAATTGTAGAGAGAGACTAGAAAGAAGACAATGTCACCTGCATCCATAGGATTCAAAGACAAATATCCACACCTGATCCGATCTCTCTTATGGTTTATCCAGCTGCCTCCTGGGCCTCTGCAGTGGGTGAACTCCTTCATCTTCACTCTCCAGCATTACCCATCTCAATAACTGGCACCACCATCCATCTGGTCACCTGGAATGGAACCATTGGTGACACTGACAAATGCTTATGGAGTGCTTCCTACTATTACATATGCAGTAGAGAACAAGACAGGGGAATGACTTAAGCTCATGAGACTCACATTCTAGAAGTATGATGATTACCCTTGACTTCTATTTATTCTGTTTCCTAAATATGATTCATAGAAGTTTCCTCTCCATTTTTAAAGCCACTATTGGAGTTCTGCTTCTATTATTTAGACCATTGCAATACCTTCCTGGCTGGTCTCTGGCCTCCACTGCAATGCTCCCTTTCAATCTATCCTCCACTCTGCTCTGGAATGATCTTCCCAGTATTCATATCTGATCATGTTACTCCCCAGTTTAAAAAGCCAGGCCGGGTGCGGTGGCTCATGCCTGTAACCCCAGCGCTTTGGGAAGCCAAGGTGGGTGGATCACAAGGTCAGAAGTTTGAGACCAACCTGGCCAAGATGGTGAAACCCCATCTCTACTAAAAAATTCAAAAATTAGCCAGGTGCGGTGGCATGTACTTGGAGTCCCAGCTACTTGGGAGGCTGAGGCAGGAGAATTGCTTGAACCAGGCAGGTGGAGGTTGCAGTCAAGGAGGTTGGAGTGGCCGAGATGTCACCACTGCACTCCAGCCTGGGCGATAGAGACTCCATCTCAAAAAAAAAAAAAAGACAATAACTTCCTATTTACCAGTGGAATCAAGTCAGAACTATTAGTCCTTTATGATGAATACAGAGGTTGCTAACAGGTGGCCTGAGGCCTGTATCTTCTAACAGGCAGCTCCTCTTTGACTTGTACGAAATTGGTCTACAAGGCGTTTAAGATAGGAATCAGCTACCACCATTTACATATTGGGAGATATCACTTGAAAGTTCAGATTTCTAGCTTCTCTTGAAAAATTCTAAGATCTGACAACCTGGGGCCAGCATCCCTGCATGGCAGCAACTCTCTGGAGCCGATGAGACCTGCGCTTTTAATTGCCTATGCTTTCTCCCTGCCTCTGTAGCCCCCTATTGTCCACGGACACTGAGCTGACTATTGAAGCTACTTATCACATGACACCTGTTCCCTTTATTCATTTATGTTGTCCATCTGGTTTCTCGTAGACATTGGAGTCTATGATCCTAACCTAATTCCCACGTACCTTTCCAACATTATCTCCTTCAGTTTATTGTCTGTGTCCTGGTCTCCCTGAGTCATCATGGTCTTTCTTCCCTGAATGACTTTCCTTATGCTGTTCCCTTTTCCCTCCTTCCTAAGCACTTGCAGGCAACTCAGCTCAAAGCTCACTTCTGTCCTTGGAAGGCCTTCCCTTCTCCTCTGTGCATCCTCCACCCACTGTAGTGTAAGCATTTGTTGGACTTCTCTCTTAGGCTGTGAGATCTTTGAGGTTAGGAGCAATTGCTATGATTCATGCCAGAAATATGTGTCAAGTTCCTGTCATGTGTAGGTCCCAAATGTCGTAAAGAAGGCACAGTCCCTGTTATCTTGAAACTTATAGTCTGATGGGGAACATCAAAAAGTAGAATGGGTAAATGTATTTCAAGGAGAGTTAAGGTTTGTGAATAACAGAAAATGAGATATGACGGAAGATGACATGGGAATGAGGGAGAGCATTACTTTAGCTACGGTGGCCTAGGAAGATCTCTTTGAGGAAGTGACATGGTGAGGAAGTGAGGAAGGGCTGGCCCATCGAAAGGTCTGGATTTTGTCATCCTGGCACAAAGCAGGCATTAGGAAACATTTCTGGAGTAAGAAAATGGGTATGTGAAATATTCCCCACCACCATACACACATTGAGAAATGATGATCACATCTTGTATTCATATAATGTAATGGACTGGGCATTAAGTAAAATGAGATTTCTCGGCTTCATGACTTAGGCTATTATAAGTCCTAACACCATGTCCAGAAAGCCAGTGTAGGGTCTATATCGACCTTCAATTCAGGAAACATGTAGTTGTACATCATTTAGGATTCCCTTTGGCTGCAAATTACAGAAAAAATGACTACCAGGAAGACTGAAATCACAAAGATACTGATCAAACACTTAACACTGGCATCCTTAACCTTCTTTTATACCATGGCAATCTGACGAATTTCTTGGAAAAAAGTATTTAATGCTAATATAAAATATATATAATTACAAAGGAAACCAATTATGTTGAAATAGAGTCACTGATATATTAAAATAACTTATAATATTGTGGGTATGTGATTTTTGTTAACTCATTACATAATAAATATAGTGTCAGGTCTAATAGCTACTAAAACTTTGAAGTCATGATGAATGTAAAGGGCATTTCAAAATATGTGCCCCAACTATAATAGGGTATGCAGATATCTGTGGTTTCTATTGGTGACCATGGTGGGCAGAATGATGGCCCTCAAAGATGCCCACATCCTAATCTCCCAAACCTGAGAATGTTTTCTTACATGGCTAAAGGAATTTTGTAGATGTGATTTAAAAAATTTTGAGATGGGGGAATTATCCTGGATTACAGGGATGAATCCGATGTTATCGCAGAGTCCTTATAAAGAAAAGAGGATAGGAGTGAATGTCCGGGCCAGAGAAAGAGGTGTGATGAGAGAACGTGGGGCCAAACCAATGTGGGATCATAGGCCAAGGAATACAGACAGCTTTTAGAAGCTGGAAAAGACAAGCAGCTAGATCCCCCTCCAGAGTATCCAGAAGGAGTGCAGCCCTGCTGACCCATTTTGGATTTTGTTCTCCAGAACTGTAAGATTTCTGTTCTGTTGTTGTTGTTGTTTATTTTTATTTTATTTTTTTCTTGAGACGGAGTCTTGCTCTGTCACCCAGGCTGGAGCGTGGTAATGTGATCTTGGCACACTGCAACCTCCACCTCCCAGGTTCAAGCGATTCTCCTGCCTCAGCCTCTTAAGTAGGTGATACTGCAGGCGCCTACCACCATGCCTGGCTAATTTTTGTATTTTTAGTAGAGATGAGGTTTCATCATGTTGGCCAGGCAGGTCTTGAACTCCTGACCTCAGGTAATCCCCCCGCCTCGGCCTCCCAAAGTGCTGGGATTACAGGCATGAGCCACTGCATCTGGCTAATTTCTTTCTTTCTTTCTGTTTTTTTTTTTTTTTTGCCACTAAGTTTGTGGTAATTTGTTACAACATCCATAGAAAAACCAATTCAGATTTTACACTGAAAGTGGGATGCTGTTGTAACAAATTCCTAAAAAGATAGAAATGGCTTTGGGATTGGAGGGTAGGTAAAGGCTGCTCAAATTTTGAGGAGCAGGGTAGAGAAAGCCTAGTTTGCTTTGATAAGACCGTGAGTAGAAATATGGATGTTAATAGGGACTCAGGAGGAAATGAGGAGCATGGTAGAGAAAAACTATATTGTCTTAAAGAATACTTTAAATGATCATAAAGAGATTGTTGGTAAAAATGTGAACGTTAAAGGCACTTCTGGTGAGGGTTCAGAAAGAACTGAGGAACATGTAATTGAAAACTGGAGGAAAGGAGCATTGTCACTACGCAGTGCTAGAAAACTTAGCTGAATTACATTTTACATTTCTATAGAAAACAGTATATCAGTGATAAAACTGCATATTTAGCTGAAGAGATTTCCTAGCAAAGCGTTGAAGGTGCATCCTGATTTATTCTTGCTGCTTCTTGTAAAATGTGAGAGGAAATAAATAGATTAAGGAAAGAACTGCTAAGAAAAAAAATGAGAACTTGATAATTTGGGAAATTCTTAGCTTATCCATATGCTAAAAGATGTTATCAAAAGATGGTAAAACTAGGAGATATGCTGTCAGAAAAACATGCTCTGAATAGAAAGACAAGGGTGTGTTCAACATTTTGCTAGTGACTCAGAAGGATAAAAAGTCAGAGTATTCAGTTACACAGAGAGTTCTTTGAAAAGATTAAGTGTATGATTTTCCTCAGCCATCGCAACAAAGCCCAGAACTAAAGATGGAACTATCCAAGAAAGATCTGTGGAGGAGCCCTCTTGTCTAGTGAAGTGAATTCCCATGGCATACACAAGAGACCCACAAGGTTCTTGAGAATTTAAATCAGCAGAGACACTGCCAATTTGGATGTGCAAACTAAGGATTAAATGAAAGATGGCTATCAGCCTCCCAAAATTCAACAGGAAGGAAACAGGCTGATAAAAATACTCAGTGCCAAACATTTGATAGCCTTCAAGAAAAAAGAATAATTTATAGGGCAGAATCATAAGATCAGAGGCTAGAGCCATGAACTAATGGAATTATTCCCAGACCTTGAAACCTAATGTTTTCCTAACTGGATTTTAAAAATTGTCAAAATCGATGGTTCCTTTTTCTCTTTTATCTTCTTCCTTTTTGAACAGGAATGCCTATAATGATATCCTGTGCTTGTCCCATCACAGCATTTTGGAAGCAGATAACTTGTTTTCTAGTTCCATAGGCCCAGAGATGGAGAGGAATTTTGCCTCAGGATGGATCATGCTGAGTCTCACCCCTACCTGATTTAGATGGAGAGATTTGAAACTTTTGAACTGTTGAGATTTCTGAACTTTGAGTTGATGCTGTGATAGGCTGAAACACTTGATGATGTTGGGATGAGTTGAGCGCATGTGGAATGGGGGTTAATCTTTGAGGGCTGTAGGATGAGCAAATACAGTGACTTCTACTAGCAGTACTTCAGGTACTGCAAATGCTGCTGTCAACTGCTGCACACATTCTTGATCGAAGAAAATACTAAATTTCAGTTAGGAGTTTGTGAAAATAATGATGTGATTTTTTTCACCAACCAACCTCACAAACCCCCATGTTAAGAATTCCTAACTAGGCGAAGGAAGTCCCTGGGTGGTGTCAGGATCTTTATACCTCTCTGCTACCCCACATCCTGGGTATGTGGACAAGGTTTTCTCTCTCATGTAACAGAATGGTTGCCACAACTCCAAACATCACATTCTTATAAACCAGCTTTCCAAGCTAAATAAAAGAAGGAAGGAGGAAATAAGATGAACAGTCTTTTTCTGTGAGCTGCTCTTACTTTTTGTCAGGGGTGAAATCTTTCCTGGAAGCCCCCAGCAAGCCTCCTTTTTTGTCCCCCTCATGTGGTCACTCAGGAACATGACCCCTGGCAAGGGGAAATTAAGGTACCACGATTGGCTTGGGCCAGGGTCAGCAAACTTTTTCTGTTAAGGGCCAGATAGTAAATATTTTAGGTTTTGTCAACCATACTGTCTGTGCCATAACTACTTGACTGTAGTCATAGAAACTACTTTTCTATGACTCTGCTGTAGTAATAGAAAAGCAGCCATCACTAATATGTAACAAATAGGTGTGGATAGGGCTGCCATGTTTCAAGTCTAAATGTAGAATGCTCAATTATATTTAAATTTCAGATCAGGCCTGGCACAGTGGCTTATGCCTATAATCCCAGCAATTTGGGAGGCCAAGGTGGGAGGATCACTTAAGCCTGAGAGGTTAGTAGGTGTTGTGGTGCACACCTGTAGTCCCAGCTACTTGGGAGGCTGAGGTGGGAGGATCACTGGAGCCCAGAGATAAAGACTGTGGTGAGCCATGATCGTGCCACTGTACTCTAGCGTGGGCAATAGAGAGTGACCTTGTCTCAAAAACAAAAGAAAAAACAATAACAAAAAGAACTTCAGCTCAACAACAAATGATTTTTTAGCATATATCCCATGCAATATTCAGGATGTGTTTAAGTATCCACTGTTTATCTGAAATTCAAATTTTCATCTTGTTAAAATCAACAGTTTCATCTTGTCGTTTACATGGCAACTATAGGGGTGACTATCATGATGACCAACTCTTGGTTTGCTGGAGAAAGTCCCAATTTTAGCACCAAAAGTCCTCAGTTCAAGGGATCCTCTCAATTCTCCAGCAAACTAGGACAATTGGTTACCATACCAATAAAACCTGTGAACAAAGAAATTTGAATTTCATGTAATTTTCATGTTTTTTTCACAATGACTCATCTTTTGTTTTTTTTCCAACCATTTCAAACACAGTAGTCTTCTCTTATCCATGAACGATTATGTTCTAAGACCCCCACGGGATGCCTGAAACTGCAGATAGTACAGAACTCTGTATCTACTATGATTTTGGGATCTAATAACTAAGATGGCTACTAAGTGACTAACGGGCAGGTGGCATAGAGGGCGCGGATACACTGGACCACAGGATGATTCACGTCCCAGATGGGATGGAGCAGAATGGTACAAGATTCCATCATGCTGTTCTGAATGGCATGCAATTAATAGTTATGAATTGTTTATTTCTGGAATTTTTCATTTAATATTTTTGGACTGTGATTGACCACAGGTAACTAACTAAAACTACAGAGAATGAAATTGCAAATATGCAGGGACAACTGTGTTGAGAAAAACATTTTTGGCTCTCAGGCTGTACAATAAACAGGCAGTGGGTCAAATTGGGCCCATAGACAGTTGTTTGCTGACCCCTGGCTTGAACCAGCCGTGATTCATCCCCCAAGGATGGGCGTATTGTTACTCAAACAAAATTAGCGTTCTGTTAACAAGGAAGACAGGGAATGACTGTCGGGAGGCCACTGAGGGTGCCTGCCAAAGATTGGACATCTCTGACTCTGAATACCTTGTATGTTTAATTTTGTGAGGCTGCTGTGGGCGCCAGATTACTCAATCTTCACTTCGCAGGCATCTCTGCTGCCTCTCAAGCTTGTGTTTCCCTTAAAAGCTTTTCAAACAAATTAGGGGTGTTCTAAACCTGGAGAAGAACATCTGCCTCTTTTCTTCTCCTCAGTAAACTGTGATCTTCAGCAAGTCTGTTCCTCTCTCTGGGCCACAGCTGTCAAGAGCCCCTGGCTCAGTGTGACCAAGAAAAGACCTCTTTGGTCTTTAAAGGCACTGGGCTTTCATGGTTCAACTCATACACATTTATGAAGATGACCTAATTTTAATTGCAGGAGGACTCTGTAACAGAACATTGTTTTCTGTTTTCTAGAGGAGGACACTGGACTCCAGCAGGGACCCCTTCCTCCTGGTCCACATTACTCCTCTTCATGTCTGATCTCCGCCCTGGAGGATCAAGAGGGAAGAAAGTCACCTATTCCAAAATAGTGTAGGTCCTACTGTCCCTGCTCATAAATTCTCAACACACATAACTTCAGATGGTGCCTGTTTATTCGTGGTTCTAACCCAATAAGGACAAATGATCATTTCTTTGGTTTGATGTGTCGCCGGCATCCTTAAACAGTCAGCAAAAACCACATGGAGTTTGTACTGTTTCAGCTTTTCCATTACCAAGCTTTAAGATCCAGTTTAGAAACTGGTTGTAAAAACTGACTTTAGACCCCAATTTGGCAATGCCAGACAATTTACTTCTTTCCTGTCAAAAATTTAGAAGAATTCTCCCCTAGGCTGTCTAAAGAGGGAAAGAGAGAAAGTGATATGTTAAATTTCTTGGCTCTTAAAAGGCCTTTCTCTTCTAAATGAGCGTGTAGTCATTCCATTGGTAGCAAGAGGAGGGAGATAAATGAATAGAGAGAAAACATACAGCACCCTCACCAACTAATCTTTCTGTCTTTTGGGGTTTTACGTGAACAGTTCCACATGCACGGAGTCAAAATCCTGAGAAGAAAGCTCTTGTGTCACTAGCTTATAAGAAGAATCTGTTTGCGAAACAATGGTCCCAGTGAGCAAAGCTGGGCATTTATCATTTAATCATGCTTTCTGGAGCCTCAGTTTCCTCCCAGCTGCAGGGGGCTTTCAGGAGACACCACCGTGTAGAGACACCGTGACACTTCCCCTGCCTCCTCGCATATGGCTGCCCAAATCTCTCACGGCCAATGAGCTGGTTGGCTCTTTCTTCCTCCACAGGCTCATGGTGGGGGAAGCAGTCTGGATGAATACAAGAAACATGTCAGGGTCCACCCTACCTAGAGTTTCTGAGCATTCAGGGGCCACGGAGTTCATCCTGCCGACCCATCCTTCCTTCCCAGGGAGCACTTCAAAAAACAAAAGGAGTCCTGGAGGTGTCAAGCTGCTACTTGTTCTTTCCCCAAAGAGAACCTTCTCCACCAACAATTACCACATCATCATAAACACTCAGGAGAGACATGATGTAAAAATGAAATTACTGAAAACATTTTTGGACTAACACTCGGCTTTATATAAACTCACAGACAATCCTATAAGGCACTCAAGCAGATTATGGGTTTGAGCAAAGCTGGAAAATTGCTGCCATTATATTGTTATTATTAACACCTTGTAATTAGCCCTAAGGAATCCCAAAGTTCTCTTTCTTGATTTGGCTTTAATGAAGGAAAATTGCTACCTTTGCAAGTTGGATGGCGCCCGTCCTGATTAACCTTAAGTATACAGGACTATTATTTTGAAAATGTTTGCTGTCATGTGAATATTAGGGTTACATATGACGGGGAGGGAGGTGGGGGTGGGGAGGGTGGAGAGCAGGAGGCCCTCGCTACTCTTCTTCTTTTTTCCAAAGGAGGATGAATCATGGGCTTACTTCAGCTGTGGTCATTGCTTGAAAGATCAAGAACGAAAGTCCTGTGAAGGCCGTGACCGCAACGCCTTTATCCAGCTCTATGGCTGCCAGTTTCTCTACCTGTTGACTGCACAGCCTGGAGGAGTAATTGTATGGGGTGGTTTTATCATTACCTTGAGAATGACCCATGGGGATGAGATCACACAGGAGTTAGCACCTAGTGCAATAAAGCACATTTTATTTGCATGTCCCAGAAGTCTCCAGAGGCCTCGCTGCAGCCTTCACAGGCACCGTGTCTCCAATGAAACGCTGCCAACATTCATAAAAGATCCCTCTATGTATCCCTGACTCCCCTCCCACCGGCCAGGCACTATTTTCATTACCTTCTCTGGGAAAACCATACATTAAAGAGAATTCGTTTGATCTTATCTATAATTAATTTGTATTTTGATAATATAGAGGAGGATTTTTTACATGTGATGACTTACCTGCTCATTATTTTTCTCTTTTGAACTCCTGTGACCGCTTAATAACTCAAGCCAATGCATGGTGGATTAGGACATTTTCCCCACCCACCTTTCAGGAAGGGGAAGGTGTTGCCTCTCACACAGAGACAAATTGCTTTAAATAATGACTTTGTGCAAAATTAGTCATACATAATTGAAAAATTCTATAGATGAATACTGAAGTAACTTGAGATGATCAGTTTACAGAGGTGCTTGGAGTTTGTCTTCCTGATGGAAGCTGTTCAAACTCACCCAGGACCTTGGCAGTTGGTCAATCGGCTTTTTAAATTTGTTGTTAGGGTCTTTTCCTCCTCTCTCCCATTTCTTCATGAGAAGGTGAAAAAGCTTATTTACAGGGAGGGATGGTACAAGAGGGAGTACTCATGTAGAAGCTTAGCAAAATAATAATAGCAAAAATAATAGCCATAAGGCTGCTGACACCTTCCCAATGTGGGAAGAAAGGATGGCACTCTGGAGCTGGACATGATAGACATTTTATTACTCTCATCCTCCTCAAAGTTCACTGCATACCAAAGGCAAACCTTTGAGGCATTACCAGGAACCAAAAGCTAAAAACCCCCTGCAAATCTGACATTTTGTATACCTTCCCAAGTGGCTATTCTCAATGTACAACACGTTGTGGTAAATGTGACTCTGTGTGTGTGTGTGTGTGTGTGTGTGTGTGTGTGTCTGTGAAAGAGTTGACTCCTACACAGCAGGCTGAGCTTATGCTATCTAGCACCACAGACAGACTAGGGTTGACTCCCACCCTTACCTCTAACTAGCTGGGGCAACTTTGGGCAAATCTTTTAAATTGCCCAGCTGTCAGGGTTTCTGTGAATCTAATTGAGGTTCAAGAAAGATTAAAAATTGAATAATGTGGTCGGGCACAGTGGCTCATGCCTGTAATCCCAGCACTTTGAGAGGCCGAGGAGGCCGATTACTTGAGGTTGGGAGTTTGAGACCAGCCTGACCAACACGACAAAAACCCGTCTCTACTAAAAAACTCGGTCTCAAAAAAAAAAAGAAAAAGAAAAAATTGAATAATGCAAACCAATGCCTGTCACGGAGTAGGTGCTTCCTACATTTCAGCTTCTTTCCTGCCAACCTGTCGGTGCAATGAGCTGCACTGAAGTCTGGGCAAAGCCTTTGTTCTTGCCACTCCTTGGTGTAGGTCTGCAGGGAAGCGTTTAATCTCCCTGTCTCAGTTTCTCTCCTGTATAATGGGATAATAAGACATGACAGCTGCCCATCGCTCAGGATAAGAAGAGGATTAATGAGTTAATGTTTATAAAGGGCTTTGAGATCTCCCTCTGAAAGTCTCTTCAGATGTATTTTATTGGCTTATTAAGACTTCTATCATCTGTGGGAAAAAGGTCCAAATAGGAAAACATAATCATAACTCAAAGGAGCTAATGAGGATATTATAAGTGTAAATTCACCACCTCGATTGCTTGTTTATGAAGTTGTTTCAGATGGCAAGGAGCACGCCTGTGCCGGTCCTGAGCTGGCTGCCTTGAACTCCATTCAACTGTCATTACATTCTCCAGGAGCGTGGCTGTCTCTGGTTGTGTTTAAAAGCCTGTGGGCCCGGGGAGGCAGGAAAAGAAAACAGAGATGCCCCACCTGGTGTAAATTTGTTGAGAGAAGAAGGGATGACTCCATTTATATCTTCTGACTGTTGTCTCACACAGACTTGCTCAATCCTCCATCCTGAAGTAATGACAGAAGTCATGCATTGCAAATTTGCCTCTTTTGCAGTTGGAGGCTAGATGTCACTGGTCAGTAGAAAATAATACAGTTTCTCAGGGATAGAATAGATCTACTCTGAGTGGACTTTTAACACCTTTTAACATAGTGTTTATTATCATCTCCCTAGGAAGCGCTTTTAGAGGGATTTTTCCCCTAATCTTCAATCTTCCTCACCTTATGAAATTTTAATATCACAGATATACTGTCTTTTTTATGTACTGTGTGTATATCTGTGCTTTATACATGAAAAGAGTAATGTTTTTTTCTACCCTCTAAAAATCAATATTCACACCCTTGGGGAGATATCCACCCCCCTAAGCAGGCATGCTTTAGCATGAAGGGGATGACAAACATCTCATTGTTAACAGGAACCCTAGTCCTGACTTTGCTTCCACTTTGTACTCATGCCCGTCTCTCAAAATAGGCATAATTTATAATAGGGAAAACTTGGAAAGAATCTCAACATTCAAAACAGGGACTGGGCCGGGCGCAGTGGCTCACGCCTGTCATCCTAGCACTTTGGGAGGCTGAGGTGGGTGGATCACCTGAGGTCAGGAGTTCGAGACAAGTCTGGCCATCATGGTGAAACCCCATCTTTAAAAAAAAAAAAAAAAAATCAGGGACTGGTTAAATACATTACGGTGTGTTCATAAAATGGAACACTCTCCTGCCATTGCATATGATATTTACATACATATTGGTTTACAGAGGGAGCTGCTCAGAGGACAATTATTAAGAGAAAACAGCAGGTTATCAAGTGGCATATGTATTAGGCAGGCATTTAGAATTAGGCCTGGAGTTGTACCTGCCATAGTATTGCTGGGTTGCAGAATTTGAAGGGCTTCTTCCTTCTTTCCCCTTTTTATCTTCTCTTCCTCTTTTTCTCCCTCCCTCCCTCCCTCCCTCCCTCTCTTCCTGCATTCCTTCTTTCCTTCTCACTCTATTTCTCTTTTAGTTTACTTGAATTTTCTAGTTTTTCTATGTGGAACATGTAAAATTGCATATTTTAAATGGGGAAATTAAAAGATGTGGAAACAGCTCCCACAATGTAGATTTCTCAGAGACAGTCAGTCTTCTGGTGGTCCAGGTCATCCATCTGGTGAGGACTGAGTGCCCTCTCAGGTCCTCCCTGGAGGATAACTACCTGCCCATTCTCCCAGTTGTTAAATCATCAGGATCCCCCTTGAAGCAGCAACTCAAGATCCCCTGACTCCACTGCTTGGTCCAAAAAGCTGATCTCCAGCCACTTGCTGTTCACGGTGTGTGAAAAGTCTGAGCTGGGTGCAGTGGCTCATGCCTGTAATCCCAGCACTTTGGGAGGCCAAGGAGGGTGGATCATGAGGTCAGGAATTCAAGACCAGCCTGGCCAGCATGGTTTCTACTAAGAGAAGCCCCGTCTCTACTAAAAGTACAAAAAATTAGCTGAGTCTGGTGGCGCACACCTGTAATACCAGCTATTTGGAAGGTTGAGGCAGGAGAATTGCTTGAACCAGGAGCAGAGGATGTAGTGAGCCGAGATCACACCACTGCACTCGAGCCTGGAGACAGGGCAAACTCCGTCTCAAAAAAAAAAAAGTCTGACTGAGACAAGGGCAGTAAATGTGGGGAAGTGTGGGCTGCAGTGCCTGGGTCCTTCCTCTGGACTTTTGAGGATCTCTGCTTACACCCACTGAGGACCAGAAGGCTGAAGAATAGTGTCTGCTGAATGAAGCATTCTTTATCATTTCTTCCTTGTACTGGGTTCAGATATTATACGAGTTGATGTCAAATTACTGTTGACTCTGGTTATCCACTGCATTTGTTTAGCACTGAGAGCAGCATCAGGTGCACAATAAACTTGAATGCTTTCCAAATAAATGAATACATTATTGGGCCTTGAGTTGATCCATATCTCTGTAGAAGGTTCAACAGGGCCTAGCCTACCACAGAGTTAGCTCTAAGGATAAAGCACTTTCTTGAAGAATGCAACAAGTAGAAATTTCTCTTAAAGAGCTGTTATTCTTCCTAACATCAGGGATGAAGAATTCTAGAACTCGTTCCGCTTCCCTTGCTGGCTTTGATTTCTTTCCACTTGGGCTTTTGTACTTGGTGTAGATTGTACCCAGAAGCTAAGACCCCCAAAATTATTTTCTGCTCTAACTCACCCTTACCTCCAATGTCATTTTCCAAGGACCCTCCTGATGCTCTCCATTAGGTCCGCTTCCTTGTTTGCTCTTCTCAGAACTCACTAGACTTCCCTCCTCCTCCCTTAGTCCTTATCAAAGTTGTAATTATATAGTTATATGTGCAATTATCTAATGATATTAATAACTCGTACTTAATGAGTACTTATCAGACTCCCAGCACTGTGCTAAATGCTTTGATTCAGAGATCACCATCATTTAATCCTCATGACAATATGATAAAATTCTATTATTATTGTCATTTTACAGAGGAGGAAATGGAGGCCCACTTAGCCTAAAGTTGCCTAACCAGTGTGTGGTAGAGTCAGAATTAGTATCCAAGCTGCTTGCCCCCAAATCCCCACACGGGGAGCTTCTGTAGCAGAGGCTTGCACAGTATGTCCAGTGGGGGCAAATCTAGACAGTAAGAAGTTAGGAACTTCCACATGAATATACAGATGTCCAGTTTCTCTTGAAAAATCAAAAAAAGTGGCAATGCTGGGCCCCGTTCCTTCATGCCGGCAACTGCTAAATGGCTGTTTCCTCATTTGATGGAAGAAGCTCCCTCCAGCTTGCTGGCTCCTACCCGGCCCTCTTCTGCTGTAGGCACTGGAGTTTGCAGTCCTGGCACATCCTGTGTTGCTTCCATCATTTCATTAATATTTATTCTCTCTGGGCTAGAATCCAGGCCATGCTGAAGGAGTTCACAATTTAGTGGGGGAGGCAGATCTTTAAAGTCAATTACAGGGCCATGAGATAAATTCAATATCAATGGTATGACTGGTGCTGTGGAAGTCTGTAACTCAACCTGGGTGCATGGTGGGTTTGGGGAACGATGTCAGGCTTCTGAAAGGACTTCTTGAGAAGTAGAGTCTTGAGAATTAGGAAAGAGTTTTCCTGGAGAATCAAGGGACAACTCCCTTGGCAGACAAAACAGCATATGCAGAGACATGGAGATAATATACATGGGAAGCCTTAGAACTTCTGGTAGTGTAGTGTGACTGAGGCTGGGGAAATGGTGAGAGGACTAGCAAGGAGGATGCCGGCAACGCAGAGTCAGACGACAAAGAACCTGTGTGCTAGGGTTGTGTCTTGGTTCATTTGTGCAGCTATAACAAAATACTACAGACTGGGTTACATAGATAATATACATTTATTCCCCACAATTCTGGAGGCTGGGAAGTCCAAGATCAAGGCATCAGGATTTGGTGTCTGGTGAGGACCTTCTCACTGTGTCCTCACACAGCAGAAGGCAGAAGGGCAAAGAGGGCCTGAGCTGTTTCCTCATAGCCCTTTTATTAGGCACTAATCTATTCGTGATGGCAGCGCCTTCATGACTTAGTCACTTCCCCAAAGGCCCCACCTCTAATGCCACCACAATGGGGACTAAGTTTCAACATATAAGCCTTAGGAAACATTCACACCATTGCAGATCATCATTAGGATGTACACAGACATTCGATTTTTTTCCTCCTTCCAGGCTCATGGTAGGATTGTTCTTCTCTGCCCCCTTCCACATTGGAGGGTCGTGTGACTCTCCTGGCTGATGAAATGTGAGTGTGAGGGACACGTGTTGGTCCTGAGTGTCAGCAACTCATTGCATTCTGCTCTCCTGCCTTGTGCAATTCTGGCACATGTGGAGATAAGGATTTTTGTCTGCCTGAGGCCCTGGATGACACTGATGAGAAGAGCCTGTCCATCAACCTACAGTGGCCAAGTGGCATGTGCAAGAGTTAACATGCTGTATTCACTAAGGTTTGAAGGACGTTCGCTATCGCAGTATAGCAGGGCCCCTCCTGATGGATCCATCTGCCAATTGAAAGAACTTAAAATTTACTCTGCAGTCCAAGGGATCAAAATGTCAAATTTCCTAGAGGGATCATTCAGGTAATACAACTGTGTAAGGAGGCAGTGCAGGATGTCATGCACACAAGAGCATTCAGGATCTTCCCACCGATTCCAGGTACATTGGGCTTTCTGGTTCTCCAAAATGTTACACTCTTTTGCATCTCATGCCGCTGCCTGTCCCTTTGACACGACCTGGAAAATTCCATGCCTTCTTTCTATTTTTGGAGATGGAGTCGAGTTCTGTCGCCCCGCCCAGACTGGAGTGCAGTGGTGCGGTCTCGGCTCACTGCAACCTCTGCCTCCCGGGTTCAAGCAATTCTCCTATTGCAGCCTTCAGAGTAGCTGGGACTACAGGCACACACCACCACTCTCATCTAATTTTTTTGTATTTTAGTAAAGACAGGGTTTCACTATGTTGCCCAGGCTGGTCTCGAACTCCTGAGCTCAGGCAATCCGCCCACCTCAGCCTCCTAAAGTGTTAGGATTACAGGCATGAGCCACTGTGCCCAGCCTTTCTTTTTCTTTAACTAGAACTTAAAGTTCTTATTTATTGATTTATTTATTTTACTGTTATTGTTTTTGGTGGAAGTGGTGGGAAGAAAGGGACTCCTTCTGTTGCCTGGGCTGGCGTGCAGTGGCAAGAACATGGCTCACTGCAGCCTTGACCTTATGGATTCAAGCAATCCTCCAACCTCAGCCTCCTGAGTAGCTGGGACCACAGGTGTATGCCACCATGCCAAGCTAATTTTAGTATTTAGAGATGTGGTCTCACTTTGTTGCCCAGGCTGGTCCTGTACTCCTGGGCTCAAGCAGTCCTCTAGCCTTGACCTTCCAAAGTGCTGGAATCACAGGCATGTGCCACCACACCCAGCCAATTTTTTTAATTTTTAATTTTTTGTGGGTACATCGTTGGTGTATATATTTATGAGGTACATGAGACGTTTTGATACAAGCATGCAATGCAAAATAATCATATCATGGAGAATGGGGTTTCCATCTGCTCAGGCATTTGTTCTTTCTGTTACAAACAATCCAATTACAATCTTTTAGTTATTTTTAAATGTACTGTTATTATTGGCTATAGTCACTTTGTTGTGCTATCAAATACTAGGTCTCATTCATTTTTCCTATTGTTTTTTGTATCCACTAACTATCCCCGACTCCCTATAACCCCCTTCTACCCTCTCACCTCTAGGAACCATCCTTCTACTCTCTACAGCCATTAGTTCAATTGTTTTGATTTTTAGATCCCACAATAAGTGAGAACATGCAATGCTTGTCTTTCTGTGCCTGGTTTATTTCACTTAACATAATGACGTCCAGTTTCATCCATGTTGTTGCAAATGACAGGACTGTATTCTTTTTATGGCTGAATAGTACTCTATTGTGTATAAGTAGCACATTTTCTTTATCTGTTCGTCTGTTGATGGACACTTAGGCTGCTTCCAAATTTTGGCTATCATGAACAGTGCTGCAAAAAACATGTGAGTGCAGATATCTCTTCCATATATGGATTTCCTTCCTTTTGGGTATACACCCAGCAGTGGAATTGCTAGATCATATGGTAGCTCTATTTTTGTTTTTTTGAGAAACCTCCAAACTGTTCTCCATAGTGGTTGCACTAATTTACATTCCCAGCAACAGTGTACAAGGGTTTCCTTTTCTCCACATCCTCACCAGCATTGGTTATTGCCTGTCTTTTGGATATACGCTATCTTAACTGGGGTGAGATATCTCATGGTAGTTTTGATTTGCATTTCTCTGATGATCAATGACGTTGAGTGCCTTTTCATATGCCTGTTTGCCATTTGTATGTCTTCTTTTGGGAAATGTCTATTTAAGTCTTTTGCTCACTTTTTATCATATTATTAGTTTTTTTTCTATAGAGTGCTTTGAGCTCCTTATATATTCTGGTTATTAATCCCTTGTCAGATGAATAGTTTGCAAATATTTTCTCCCATTCTGTGGGTTCACTTGGTTGATTGTTTCCTTTGCTGTGCAGAAACTTTTCAACTTGATCCGATCCCATCTGTTCATTTTTGCTTTGGTTGCCTGTGCTTGTAGGGTACTGCTCAGTGAGTTTTTGCCCAGAGCAATGTCCTGGAGAGTTTCCTCAGTGTTTTCTTGTGGTAGTTTCATAGTTTGAGGTATTAGCTTTACATCTTTAATCCATTTTGATTTGATTTTTGTGTATGTTGAGAGACAGGGGTCTAGTCCATGCCTTTTTTTGGATGCAATTTAAATTTCAGCCTCAGACATAAATGATCCCCAAAGGTACATCCACTGCTACCAAGCACCAAGACATTTTGTTATCATGGCTACCACAACTTTTAAGAGAAATGGTAGGCTAAAATGCCTCCCAGGCTTAGTAGGTAGAAAAGAGTTGAGTGGGTGAAGAGAGCTGTAATTGCAGAACACAACTCCCAACTTCACCAAGTAGACACATGGCTCAGCTCCAGTAATGGCAGCCACATGAGAATACAGGCTCTGTCTTATTCCATCTTCCGATTTTTTACAAGAATGGAGAAGTATGCAATTGTATGGGAATTCTCCAGATCTGAACATGTTGGAAACTATTTTAGATTTCAGAGAGATGTGAAAACCTAATGTGTTTTTTTCCCCAATCTGGCCCTCAAGTAATTAGTGAGTCCACTTGATTGTGGGAGTGGGAGACTATGAATGCGTTTGTGAACAGAGGCAGGGCTGGCCCAGATCTGAGAGTAGAGGAGACCCTTCGGAGATCTATCCCGGGACAGCACAAAGAATGAAAGGAGGAGGTGGACACTAGAGGTAGTTGGGCACCACCAGGACTTGGTGCCTGCACAAGGGCAGGGAGTCAGTCAGAGGCAGTTAGCAGGTTCTGAGGGTGGTAAAAATATCAGCTTTAGGCAGTGGTAGACGTCTAGGTGCTTTCTGAGGTCACCTCCAACTCTGCGTTTTCATCACTGTTTGAGCCTCTTTTGCAGGGCAGGCACTGGGCTAAAATCGGTTGGACGGGGGAGGGTACGTACAAGATGGTTAATACAAGGACCCTGCCTTCCAGGAGCTCTTGACACAGGTATAGTTAGGTTAAGCTGCATATGCCAGAAAACCCAAAATAACAGTAGCTTAAGCGAGACAGAGCTTTATTTTTCTTGTTTAAAAGGAGACTGGAGGCGGACAGGCAGGCAGTCCAGACTGCTTGGACAACTCCAGGCTTATCAGGGACCCAGACCCTGGTCTCTTGCTTCTTTGCCATCCTCATGCTCCAAGATGGCTTCTAGAGCTACTGCCATCAAGTCTGCATTCCAGGCAGTAGAAAATAAAAAAAGAAGAAAGGGAAGAGCACCTCTGTTTTTGTGCCATTAGCCCTAACTTGGCCACCTGATCACACTCAAATGCCAGGAAAACTGAAAAACATCTTTATTCCATGTGCCCAGCTATAATCAGAGGTTCTGGTACAAAGAGGAAGAGGAGAGAGAGTACTTCAAGGGCTGGGCGAGGTGGCTCATGCCTGTTATCCCACCACTTTGAGAGGCCAAGGTGGGTGGATCACCTGGGGTCACGAGTTCGAGACCAGTCTGGCCAACATGGCGAAACCCTGTCTCTACTAAAAATACAAAAATTAGCCGGACATGGCGGCGGTCACCTGTAATCTCAGCTACATTGGGAGGCTGAGGCATGAGAATTGCTTGAGCCTAGGAGGTGGAGGTTGCAATGAGCTGAGATGGTGCCACTGCACTCCAGCCTGGGTGACAGAGTGAGACTCTGTCTCAAAAAAAAGAAAGAATAAAAGAAAGTACTTCAGGGCAGCTAGCAGGCTTGGCCACAGATGGGGCAGAATGTAGTCCTGTTGGCTGAGGGCATTTGGGGAGACTGAGTGTCCCTCATAGCCCCAGGTTCCTTATTCCAAATGAGAGGATAAATTTTAGGTGTGTATTCCGGCAAATATAGCAGGTAATGTCTTCATCACTGAGTGGAGTAGGTATGATGTCCCGGCAGCTCTGGCTGCAGAAGCCAGTCTCAGCAGTGGGCCACTGGGAAACAGCATGCAGAGCAGATAAAGTAAAGAGACATGCACACACATACTCCCCACCCGCCTGATGAGCCAGTGGGGGTCACGTGGACCACTTGCAGCTTTATGCAACCAACTTGCCATGTGACCTTGGTCATGTCACTTTACCTCTCAGAGACTCACTTTCCTCATCCATAAAATGAAGCAAGGCAAACCCCATTGCCAGCTGTGGTGTCAGATAAATGAGAAAACACATGAAAAGCAGGTAGCATAACTCACGGGGGCTGGTGCTGGCAGAATTGTTGGTTTTTTTCTTTCCCTTCACATTAGTTTAACAAAAACATAATAGCCTATGGATTTTCCAAAGAAGATGAAGCTTTGGTTGCGGCCTATATGCTGGAATTGATCAATGATGTGACTGGAAACTTGAACAACATAAGGCCAGTTTCATAACAGGAGCGTACACTTGACAACTTTGGCAATAAGGGTTATTCATTTCAACTGATATTTATTGTCCAGGGCTGGGCTATGTCTGAGAAACACTCAGCAGAGGCACCACAAAAATGGCTGGCTAAATTTGGAGTTTGAAAACTGATCACATAGCTATCATCATTTCTGCAAGGAAAGACACATACGTCATTTGTTATCAAAGGGAGAAACCCTACAAATGTTATTAAAAGTGAAACCACTGGCCTCCTTATGTTCTTAGCTGTCTCTTACTTACAGCTGCCTGCACAAAAGGCTAGGTGAGGAGCCCGGGAGGAGTACCCTCACTTTTAGGTCTTGCTCCCAGGTTTTGTCCATAAAGCCAAAGGTTTGCGTGGGCCAGCTAGGGAGCTGTGAATGTCATCCGGAGCTAAGTTATGGATGAGCTCACAACTGGGAGGAGTGGCCTTGGGGGTAGGAGCCCTGCCCTGTAATCTGTCCATGGATCTATGTGTTTATATTTTCAGGAATACCAAACAGTCTTGATTACTGTAGCTTTATGATATGTCTTAGAAGCATGTGGGTTGTAATGAGTCAATTACAGGGAGGTAGCCTCGGTGCCTCGCAGGGGAAGGGGCTGGGTGGCTGTCACCTTGTCATTAACTTGTAAAACTTCTTCTGTAAGGGAGACTGTTGAGACTCCCAGGCCACAGGGTCTTCCCTGGTACCCCAGAGAGTTCCTAAGTCCTTGGAGCTCCTTCCTTTGGACCACAGAGACAAACTCCTCTACGAGCTTCCTCTTTTTTCTGCAGAACGAAGAGATCATTCTCTTAGAAAGATAGCCAACTCGGAAAAAGGGCAGCCTTTCAAACATCTCCAAACTCGGAGCCTGTATTTCTGTTTCCTCTCCTCCCTCGGAACATCACTCATTCTCCCCGGCCTGGCTCTCAGTGAGAGGCCCCACCACCCACCCACTGCGCAAAATTTATCAGCCCCTCCCAGCAGTCAGCCTCTACATTACAGCCGGCGGCTGCTCTCTGCCACTTAGCCTGGGCCACATGTTGACTTGCTTCTGCCTGGAAACCTCTTGTCTTCTGCTTTTTCTGTAGTTCCTGGGTACTTCCCTGGACCTTTCCCTTGCCCTGGGCTGTTGGGGGCCTCCTGACCAGTGACCGGCCTCAGTCGCCAGGGTCAGTCAACATTTCACACATGCTCTGTGGGCCCTTCTCAAAACAACCTCTGAAAACTGTCTTACTTTATTGCCCTTTGATTTTATTGAAATTATTTTTTAAAGCCATCTGCTTCTCTCTTTTGGCTTCTATACTTATGTATAAAAACTTCGAAATTCCAGTGGTGAATAGGGTCAAGAGTTATTTCTTTCAATTCCTTTTCTGCATCCATTCTCCTAGATTCGCTATCATTCATTTTTATGTATTCCTACCACCTTTTTCTCTCTGCCTATATTTACCTAGATTCATACAGTTTGGGATTTCTTTAGAAATACAAATGAAGGGGCTGGGCACAGTGATTCATGTCTATAATCCTAGCACATTGGGAAGCTGAGGCGGATGGATCACCTGAAGTCAGAAGTTCAAGACCAGCCTGGGCAACATGGCAAAACCCCCATCTCTACTAAAAATACAAAAATAAGTGGACCAAGAGTGCACCAGTCTACTCCAGCCTGGGCAACAGAGTGAGATTTCATCTCAAAAAAAAAAAAAAAAAGAAAGAAAGAAAGAAGGTAAATGGAATCATACTATGCATTTTTGTTCAATAGCTTACTGTTTCCCCCATGCAACACCCCTTGGGTAACTCCTATGTCAGTATACAGAGATCCTCTTCATTTAAAAAAAAATGAGTTAATAGCCATAGTATGGGATTTATTGAACCAGTGTATGCTAAAGGATATGCCGGTTGCATAGAAATTTAGCCGTTGGCCGGGCATGGTGGCTCACGCCTGTAATCCTAGCACTTTGGGAGGCCGAGGTGGGCAGATCAGAAGGTCAGGAGTTTGAGACCAGCCTGGCCAACATGGTGAAACCCCATCTCTACTAAAAATGCAAAAAAAATTAACCAGGCATGGTAGCGCCTGTCTGTAATCCCAGCTACCCAGCAGGCTGAGGCAGGAGAATTGTTTGAACCTGGAAGGCATAGGTTGCAGTGAGCTGAGATCACACCACTGCACTCTAGCCTGGGCGACAGAGTGAGTCCCTCTCAAAAAAAAAAAAAAGAAAAGGAAAGAAAAAAAAGAAATTTCGTTTTTGAAGCAATACTTTAGTGAACATCCTCAAACACTTATCTGTGGCTATGCATGTCTGCAGGGACAATTCCTGTGAACGAGATTGTTGGGTCAGAGGGTGAATTAGCTCTGCGAGGTGGAACTGTGAGGATGCTGTTTGCTCAGAACATTCTATGGCTCTGCAGAGCTCTCAGTCCGATCTCTTGATCCAGGTCTGCTTTGGCCTCCTGTTCCTACTTGCCCATCTACCCCCTACCAGTGCCTCAACCCAGACAGACTTGCCTCTGTTATCTCATTCCTTCCTGCTCTTCTAGGCCAACTGAGATGTCCTCCTGCTCTTCTTCAGCCTGCCTGGCCCCTGCTTATCAATTAAGACCACAGTTGCATTTCATGGTCTCTGAATCACCTTTCATCTGACTGCCCACAGCGCCTTGTTCACAAACCTTTGCTTTGGCACAGGGCACATTGCATGGTAGTTTTTTACTCGGCTGTCACTGCACCCTTCACACACACTAGGCCCTGAGCAACTCAAGGGCAAAGCTTGGTCTTATTTAGATCTATACCCCTGGTGCCCCAAATCGAGCCTGGTGATGTAAACGTAGTGCAGATAGTTGCTGAGAGAAGGGATAGAGGAGTGGGTCCACTTACATTCCTAGAGGATTTTTGGAATAGGAGAGGTTTATGTCCTGGTCTAGCTTTCAGGAGAGAAGTCCTTCATTCTATCCCACATGTCCATGACATACAGTGTGGCAGGCTGAATAATGACCCCTTCCAAAGGAAAGTCAGGTCCTAATCTCCAGAACCTGTAAATGTCACCTTACATGGCAAAAGGGACTTTGCAGATGTGATTAAGTTACAGATTGTAAGATGGGGAGGTCATTCTGGATTATCTGAATGGACCCTACATGTCATCACAAGGGTCCTTATAAGAGAGACAGAGTGAGAGTTGACAGAGATGAGGAGAATGTGACTAGGAAGACAGAGACTGAAGTGATACAACCACAAGCCAAGGAATGCCAGCAGCCGCCATGAGCTGGAAGAGCCTGGATAAACAGCTTGGCCTGGCTCACTTCCTGATTTCAGCCTATTGCTACTGATCTCAGACTTGTAACCTCTCAAACTGTGAGAAATTATGTCTGTCTTGAGCCACCAACTTGGTAGTAATCTGTTACAAGGGCCACAGGAACTACCACATGTGGTTAAGTGTTCCTGATGCCTGAGAGGATGCCAGAGTTGTGGGGGTGCTTCACCAAGTAGGGACGTGGCTCTTTCCAGGTAGCTTGCAGCGTTGCATTAACAAGACAAGTTCAACCAGAGGGAAACAATCTGAGCAGTGCAACAGAATGGCACATAAGCCAGGATTTTTATGCTTAGTTTAAAAACCTAAACTATAACCATGAAATGCCTTAGAAGGTGGGGAAGGCGGAGACCTCATGCAGGGGGCAAGCTTTAGCTGTGGGAAATATGGTGAGAATTAGGAATGACCAAGGCCAACCTGTCAGTGGTGTTTCGTGGCTGCCCATACACGGCTAGCCACGCTGTGTGACTCCCTGACTCTTCTATATTTGGGCTGGTTGGGCTGGATTGTCTTAATGCTTCAGTTATGTCTTGGGAGCTAACTTGGTAAATTTGGAAGCAGCATTAACTTACTGGCCTTTTTTTATACTATTATTATTGTTATTTTAACATTCAATGGTCCCACCGCGGTAATTTAAAGAGTTAATGGAGCTCTCCAGAAGTTCTTAACATATTTTTAGCACTGGAGGAATTTGGCCCGATACAATCACAGAGCTATCATTTTTACGAGTGTGATGTTTTTCCTTCCTTGCACAAATATTGCATCAACTGTAACATAAAAAACTAGCCTCAATCCCGCCATCCAAACAACCTAACTGGTTACATTTTTTTGAGCCTGTGTTTCTTACTTTTCTCTCTCATTTGCAGATACACATTTTCATCGTCTCAATCATAGTTCAGATG
This sequence comes from Plecturocebus donacophilus, assembly GCA_004027715.1. Classification (NCBI taxonomy): domain Eukaryota; kingdom Metazoa; phylum Chordata; class Mammalia; order Primates; family Pitheciidae; genus Plecturocebus; species Plecturocebus donacophilus. Next base: position 33,219 of record PVKP010001894.1, read on the forward strand.
CCATTTTGGTAGACTGCTCTTTTCTCCTGATGTTCTAGCACAAGCATTTTCCATCATTCTACATAGTGTTGAGAATTAAAAATTTAAATGACTGTCAAGGTCTTCTAAATAGATGCCCCATGACTAATGAACGCAACAATTACTGCAGTACTGGGCTTTTTGACGCCTTCTGATTTTTCTTCGGTTTTCTTTGTTATTATTGTAAAGAAGGTTGCAGTACAGCTCTGCCTTCATTTTGCATTATTTACTTAGATACTTTTCCAAGCTTGGCATTACAGTTGAGGCATATGAAAATGTGGTTAACATTCGAAATAGACTGCCAAATTATTTTTCAACCAGGCAGAACCAATTAAACCTGCCTAACAGCTCTGCTTGTGTGTTTTATTTTCTACTCATCTTTCCTAGCAATAGGTGTTATCATTATTTTCCATGGAATTTATTTGATATTAAGTAGCAAATTCTTGTTTTTATTTACATTTCTTTGAATGTTCTCAAAGGTCGAATTGGTTTTTAATTGCACACATTACACTATTCTTTGCTCACATATATTAGAGTCTGGATTATTTTATGACCAAACGAAATGTGCTTTTTAGATCCAAGTAGGTGTTGATTTTGTCTAACACATTTACTGTAATTTTTTTAACTTTTCTTTTTTTTTAATTTTTAAAATTAAAAACTCCTGACCTCAGGTGATCTGCTCGTCTTGGCCTCCAAAGTGCTTGGATTACAGGCGTGAGCCACCACACCCGGCCCTTTTTTTAACGTTTCAAGTCTCCTTTTCTTCTTATTACAGAATAGTTTAGGGCTCGATAGCTCATGCTTTAAAGAACAGCTATGGCTTGAAACTTAGCTCAGCTGCCGCTTGATCTTAGGCAAGTTACTTAATATTCCAGAGCCTCAGTTTTCTTGTCTGCAAAATGGAGACAACAGTTCCTCCCCTCCATAGGTTTGGCTTTCGTTTCCAGTCGGCTCCTTTTCTTTTTCTTTTTCTTTTTTTGAGACAGGGTCTCCCTCTGTCACCCAGGCTGGAGTGCATTGGCGCTATCTCAGCTCACTGCAGCCTCGACCTTCTGGGTTCAAGCTATCCTCTTGCCTCAACCTCCCCTGTGTAGCTGGGACTACAGGCACATGCCATCATGCCCAGCTAATTTTTGTAATTTTTTTTGTAGAGACGGGGTTTCGCCATGTTGGCCAGGCTGGTCCCCAACTCCAGGACTCAAGTGATCTGCCCGCCTCAGCCTCTTAAAGTGTTGAGATTACAGGCGTGAGCCATCGCGCCCAGCTTTCTTTGCTTTTTACATCAGTTACTTTTCTCCCCAATCTCCCTCACACAGAAGTATTTTTTACATGTTTACTTAGCCGTCTCTGTCTTCTTGGTTTTTCTTTAAAGTTCCCAGTGAACTGTCTCTGGTGCATGTTCTCAGGATCACAAATGATTACGACCCTTGGTGCCCAAATGTGTTCCAGATGGGCCATGCTCACTTGGTAGTATTGGTTCCAGGGCCAGCCTTTCAGCACGTAGGCTCCTACTGTCATCCAAACAACGGGTGTCTAGACTCGGAAGCTGGAGATTTTCCAGTACAGAAGGAAAAATGGAAGGAGTTACTCAAACCCTGAAGGAACTGCCCATCAATGCCCCCAAACGAAAGTTAATATTGGTCTAGTCATGGGCAAGAATGCCAAGAATGCTTTGTAAAGTTTTATCTCTTTGCAACTCTCCATTTGAATTACTGTCAGGAGATGACCTACATGCCTGCCAGGGAACTCTCATCCCCTACGTGGGTGAGCCGGGACACACTAGGGATGGGGGGATGAGCCCCTGCTCCCCCCCTTCCCTGACGGTTTCTCTACTGTCTGAGATGGGGAGATCTGATCTTTGTTGTTAGAGGCACCAGAATCCGAATTCTGTCTCCACCACAGTCTAGTGATGGTAAAGTCATTTGTTTCCTCAGAGCCTTAGTTTAATAATGTAAAAATGGAAATAATAATACCTACCTGGGTTGATTGGTCATAGTGTTTCAGTGAGATCATAGAAATATATTGTGCTGCCTGGCTATTGGCTGAAATGAAGCTATCAGTTCATTATAAATCTGACCATGCTGCTTACTCAAAACCCTTTAGTGACTCTGTCGTTTTAGAGGTTCCAATTCAAATTGTTTTCTTTTGAGCCTTTTCATGATCTGAAGTATCTTCCGTCTCCACTTGCATTTCCAGCTCTGCTGCTTACTAGCTTTGTGCTCAGGGTCAAGCTACTTAATCTTGCTGTGCCTCATTTTTCCTGTCTTTAAAATGGACTGTCAAGTATCACACAGGGGTGTTGTGAAAATTCAATCAGTTGCCACATGTAAAGCACCCAGGACAGTATGTGGCAACTAGTAAGCGCTCAATAAACATCCGTCATTACGGTTATGATTACTTAACCCCATTCTCTCCAGTGCACCCTGCGCCTTCTTGCCCATAGCTTTGCAGGCACTAGTTTCTATACCTGAGAACTCAGTTTCTCACTCTTTGCTGCCTGCTTCATTCCCGGGCCTCCTTCCAGACTCAGACCATCTGTACCTCCCTTGGGAAATCTGTCCAGGTTGAATGAAGTGGATCGATCCTATTAGCTCTGCCTCTTGGCAACTTCACTATCTGGGGCAAGTTATTTAACGTCTTTATGCCTTGGTGTTCTCATATGCAAAATGGATGTAACAGAAATAAATAAAATGATAAAATGAGAAGATGTAGACAACAGGTTTAGAACAGTGCCTGGCACATGATAAGCACACAATACAAGAAATATTATTTTGGAATAACTTATTACACTGGGCTGTAATTATCCGTGTACTTTTCTTCTGCTCCCTCTCCAATACTGTAAGTACCTTCACGGCAGAGATTGTGTCTTACTCATTTTTCTACCCAGTATCTGGCATATAACAGGTACTTAATACATTTAAAAATTTTTTTTTTTTTAGACAGAGTCTTGCTCTGTCACCCAAGCTGGAGTGCAGTGGTGTGATCTCCACTCACTGCAATCTCCACCTCCTGGGTTCTAGTGATTCTCATGCCTCAGCCTCCAGAGTAGCTGAGACTACAAGTGTGCACTACCAGATCCAGCTAAATTTTGTGTTTTTAGTAGAGATGGGGTTTTGCCCTGTTGCCCAGGCTGGTCTTGAACTCCTGGTCTCAAGTGATCCCTCTGCCTTGGCCTCCCAAAGTGATCCCTCTGCCTCGGCCTCCCATGCCTGGGATTACAGGCATGAACCACTGCAACCAGCCATAACAGGTACTTAATATTTGTTTGTTAAATGCGAGTATTCTAAAAAGTCTTTATTTTTTTAATTTACTGAGCTTTCTGCTGAGTGAAGCATTTGAACTACAAGAACAAAGTAGTGGGCTTGCATCTCAGACATATTTAAATGTATGACTTTAGGCAGGCTGGGGACTTCTCAGAGCCTCAGTTTACTCATTTGTAAGTTGGAGATAATTATACCAACTTCATGGAGTTTATGTTAGAAATAATGTATTTGAGTGATGTATCATGGCAATTCTTTCAAACTAATTCTGTCCAAATCACAATAGAATTTTTCTTAGAAGCCAACAAATGGATTCTAAGTTTATTTGGAGGAATAATAAAAGATTATTTTGTAAAAGGAGTGAGTGAACATTCTTATCAGATTTTATATATGCGCTAGTGAGTTACAATAATGAAAATGGCATAGAATTTGAAAAGGAATGGACAAATTGGTTATTGGAATAGAATAGACTTTCTGAAACCAATTCCTGAGCATTTAAAACCCACTCTATGATGAGAAAGTACCACCCAAAAGTGAGTAAGACATGAATTTAATCAACAAAAGGTGTTGGGGAAATGCCTTTTTTATTTGAGAAAAAAAGAGAGATCATCACCTCACACCATACTTCAAAACAAATTCCAGATGGATTATACGGTTAAACCTAACAAACAATATACATATACGTTTTTTGAAAAAACTAGAAGAGAAATACTTATGCATGTTTATTTATATTTTTTATATTTAACTCTACCATCCATCTGAAATCTCACCTCAGAACAGGAAGTTACTTTCTTAAGACAAAAATACTGAAAGTATCTACACATAAAAATATATTTGCATAAAATTCAAACTGATTTTTACTTTAAAAATCATAAAATCTTTAAAAAGAGAAATGAGGAACATTACAAAAATTGGAAGAGATTAAACCCTTCTATGTTCAAAGTTATTACAAAAAAAAAAAAAAAAAAGAAATGCAAACAGCAAACATGGAAAAACAGTACAAACTCCCTAGTAAACAAACAAAAAATAAAGCAAAATTAAATCATCGTCAGTCAGGTAACTCCCCTGGTCAAAATCTTTCCCCATCGTCTTTGGAATAGAATCCAAAATCAGGAATCCAACATCCACAGCCTCTTACATTTTGGGGCTTGCTTGCCTCTCTTCCCAGCCACTCCCATGGACATCTGCGGCATCAGTTACACATAAATCTCTCCATTTTTCTGCACGCAACACCTCCTTGCAAAGTTCTGAGGTTTTGCACATGCTGTTCCCTTTGGACTGGCGTTTCTGATCCTGTCCTTGGTGAAGCTCCATCTTTAATCTCTGGACTCTAATTCTGATCCCACACTCTTGGGAAAGAAGTGTTGGAAAGTGCCTAGCGATTCCTGGATTTATTGCTTCTCTCTGGAGGAAGGGAGAGGAGAAAAGGTTAACTTCTCTCAAACTGCCTGATCCACTTGCATTTTCTCTGGGAAGCAGGTGTGAACCCTGAATTGGCCCTTAGAGCTGGGCTAAAGAGGGGATTAACAGTGAAGGTTAAACTTCTGACAGTTTTGGATAAAGATTCACAGTCTGCCTGGTTCCTTCTGTCCCTCTTCCTATCCAAGATTGACTGATGCTCTGCCCCCAGCTAAACTTGGTGGTCCACTGAAAGGAGGTTATCAGATAAAAAATATCAAATACAGTTTGCCCCTAGATAATTGCATCCTAATACTGAAAATGTATTCTGTTTAAAAAAAAAAAAATTGAAATTCAAACTTAATAAGGCATCCTGCATTTTTATTTGCTAAATTTGAACACACTGGCCCAGAAGGAAAGTGAAGGGCATCTGTCTAATTTTAAAGACTTTGGGAGGAACCCCTTGATGGGAATGAAACTCAGAGGGGCAAATGCCTCACTGCTTAAACCACGAGTGGTAATGAAAATCAGAGCTGGCAGGGCTGCTGTGCACATGGTGGCCGCCACGCTCCCTGAGTGAATGGCATCTCGAAGACTCACATGCACACCACCTGTGGGCTGTCAAGGACATACAGTGGCAAGTGCAAGGCCTTTTGAATCGAATGGATTTGGGTCTAATCCCAGCTTGTTAGTGTGTAACCTTGGGCAAGCTCTGTAACCTCTCTGAGCTACTGTTTTATCATCTGCAGAGCAGGGATCATGACCACTTCCCAAAGCCCATTAAATAACAAAAGATGTGATTGCATACTTGGCATTACGGTAGCCACAGGTGTTTTTCTTTGGAATATTTATAGAAAGCAGAGTAGCAGAAGTGTTCTACCCTATAATAGTCAAAAGGAGCATGGGCTCATTTTGTTTTTTGTAATAAGATGTATGCTGGCTGGGCGCGGTGGCTCACACCTGTGATCCCAACATTTTGGGAGCCTGAGATGAGCAGATCACTTGAGGTCAGGAGTTCGAGACCAGCCTGGCCAACATGATGAAACCCTATCTGTACTAAAAATACAAAAATTAGCTGCGTGTGGTGGTGCATGCCTGTAATCCCCGCTACTCGGAAGGCTGAGGCACGAGAATCACTTGAACCTGGGAGGTGAAGTGAGTGGAGATTGTGCCACCGCACTTCAGCTTGGGAGAGAGAGTGAGATTGTGTCAAAAGCAGACAAAAAAGATGTATGCTGGTCATATGTTCACTGTTTATCCCTATTTCAAATATTATTGTTATTGAAAATTCCTTTTATAAACATTCTCTTCTTTAATCTTTTATGGAAAACTTGTTACATAGATCCTATTATCACCATTTTAGAGTTCAGGAAATGGAGGTGTCAAGTGATCAAGGTCATGCAGTTGCCAAAGTGAAACATCAACTACAGCATGGCAGCAGCTGCGGGAGCAGGGCCCTTCCTATGGGAATTCCTTGCACTGAAGTCTTTACAGATCTGGTCTCAATGGACCTCACAACAGCCCTCTGAGGGTTGCTCTGCTCACTCTGCCTCCTGGGCTCAAGCCATTCTCATGCCTCAGCCTCCCGAGTAGTTGTGACTAAAGGATCATTTTCCTGTTAAGAAAAGAAGTGAAGCTCAGAGGGGGAATGGGTATTTTCACAGAGCAGGGAATGTTGGGAGCAGGATTCAAACCCAGATGTCCTTGGGTACATATCCTCGGATTCTTTCTCTTTCTTTCTTTCCTTCTTTCTTTCTTTCTCTCTTTCTTTCTTTTTTTCTTTCTTTCTTTTTTCTTTTTCTTTCTTTCATTTTCTTTTTCTTTCTTTCTCTCTTTCTTTCTTTCTTTCCTTTTTTCCTTCCTTCCTTCCTTTTTCTTTCTTTCTTTCTCTCTCTCTTTCTTTTTTTTCTTTTTCTTTCTTTCATTTTCTTTCTCTTTTCTTTCTCTCTCTTTCTTTATTTTTTCTTTCTTTTTCTTTCTCCTTCTTTCTTTCTTTCTTTCTTTCTTTCTTTCTCTCTCTCTCTCTCTTTCTTTCTTTCCTTTTTCCTTCCTTCCTTCCTTCCTTTTTCTTTCTTTCTTCTCTCTCTCTCTCTTTCTTTTTTGTTCTTTCTTTCGAGATAGAATCTTGCTCTGTCATCCAGGCTGGAGTGCAGTGGTGCAATCTAGGCTCACTGCAACCTCCCTGCCCCCCCTACCCGGGCTCAAGGGATTCTCTTGCCTCAGCTTCCTCAGTAGCTGGAATTAATCACGCATGTGCAACCATGCCTGGCTGATATTTTGTATTTTTAGTAGAGACAGGGTTTTACCATGTTGGCCTGGCTGGTCTTGAATTCCTGATCTCAGGCAATCCACCCACCTCAGCATCCCAAAGTATTGGGATTACAGATGTGAGCCACTGCACCCAGCCCTTACCGCTTATAATTGCCCCACAATCCCTGAATTATAGAGGTGACAGGTTTTAGGGGCTTTAGGGGTTGCTACTCCAGCATAGGTACTATTTCTTCTTCTTGCTGCAGACTACTCTCACTACTTGGCATGTAGTAAGTGTTCAATAAATCTGCATTGGCTAAATGAGTGGATGCATCAGCAGAGACGTAGGGAAATGGATTCCATCTGCAAAGCAAGAATTTTCTGAGCCTTCAGCCCTCTTGAGAAGAAAATTAATGTAGGAGCAACAGGTCTATGTCACCAAAGGTGCTGTTTTAAACATTTGACAACAAAATGGAGACCCCTAGGCTGTGACTCTTAGAGACTTGGGCTGGGGCATATGTGCAGCCCAAATCCAGCTTTCCTGGAGAGTGGGATGTCAGGCTGCAAGCTTCATCTGTGCCCAGGGATTTTGGTCCATATCAACAGGATGATTGAATTAATTCAGAATGTCCTAATAGACATTCTCCAGGCACGTTCAGTACTCAGAGCAGGGGCCTCTAGCCAGATACCTTTGCAAGGTGCAGGATTTAGGGCCAGAGTGGCTGGTTGAGGTGGAGGTGTTGTGAAACCTCAGAATAGTCTGTTTCAGCAAAAAAAAAACAAACCACGAATAGCCAGTCAGTCAGGATTCCTGTGCATCCTGCAGAGGACAAACAAAGCCGAGAGAGTCCAGCTGGGCTGCACGGACAGGAGGGTGGCAGGGACGCCTGGCTGACCCTCCTCTTCCTGTGTGAGCCCCGGCCTGGCTTCTTGTCTCGGCCTCGCCTGTGTGGCCAAAGTCAGGCCATCTTTAGACATTCTGGAGCAATTGCTTCCTAATATATCTAGCGCAGACATGGTAACCCAAATGAAAAGCCCTCAAAGGAGGAGGGATTGAACAGCTGTGTGCCAGGTGGTGTAGCCGGCAACCCTCTGGTTGTCCTAACTGGCCTTTAAGCAGCCACTGTCCTTAGCTTTGGACCACCTACACTGGAGAAAGTCAGAAAGGTGAGTAGATTGGCCTTCCCGGAAGCAATGCAGGAGCCAGACACAGTAACCCTCCCTAGGACCTTCCCTGCTCTTGACCTTCTCCTCCATTTTTCTGATGATGAAATCGAGGTGCACAGAGGGACCAGAGCAAAGTTCAGCCCTACTCACTGTAGGCTGGAGTTAGTCCTCAGACTGGCACACAAGGCCCCTGGTGATCCACGTTCTGCACGGTGACCATACCCACATTCTGTATGGTGAGCACCTGTTGTGGATGGGGATCCTTGAACTGTGCTCATTATGGGTGCATATTGTGCATAGCCTGCTGCCCTCTACCACTGCACCCGCTGGGCCCTCTCCCTATCAGTCCGGTCACTGAGGTCCAATTCACACAGCTCCACCCAGCTGAAGAAAGCACTGGTCACTGCTGTGGAGAAATTCTCTCTGATGTGCCGGACGCAGTGGCTCATGCCTATAATCCCAGCACTTTGGCAGGCTGAGGCGGGCCGATCACCTGAGGTCAGGAGTTCAAGACCAACCTGACCGACATGGAGAAACCCGATCTCTACTAAAAATACAAAATTAGCTGGGTGTGGCGGTGCGTGTCTGAATCCCAGCTACTCAGGAGGCTGAGGCAGGAGAATTGCTTGAACCTGGGAAGTGGAGGTTGCAGTGAGCTGAGATCTCACCCTTGCATTCCAGCCTGGCCAACAAGAACAAAACTCCGTCTCAAAAAAAATTCTCCCCGATTCCCGATTCCCTTGCCCCTAACCTTGCAGAGACCGTCATCCTCTTATGGATGACCTCACAGCTCCTAAAGAGAAGACTTTTTTTCTTTATAAGAGTTAAAATACTGTTTTTATTATCATCATCAAAAGAAATGGTAAGTTATACAATTCTCATGAAACTCTATTATTCTCAGGAATAAATCTCAGTGTCCAGCAAGCCTGTCATACAGCAGTCATTGTTAGCAGCTTGTACCTGCTCTAGACCTCAGGCTCCTTGTGGGCAGGGCCATGTGGGGTGCCCCTTGTCATCTCAGCATCCCTCCTGGCCAACATAGAACTGGATCCCAAGGCCTCGCCCAACACATGCGTGTTCAATAAACCAAGAAACAAATGAGCAAGGAACCTAATAAAACCCATTTTATTGGGAAATGACTCGCGCTGGGGCTGGAGCCCAAGTCCTGACTCCTGGCGCAGCACAGGTTGCACTCCATGGCCCTGCCTGGCCTCCGTGGTGTAGCCCTTTCTATAGTTGCATTCCGAGACAGGCTGCTGGTCTTCCCACATTTCCAATTTACATCTCAACTAATTTTCCTGTGGGGCAATGAATGGTTCTGGTGCACTCAAAGCAGTCCGTGAGAGTTCTTTTTTTCTTGCTTGCTCCTTTTATTAATATTTAATTTTTTATTATTTCCCATGACAGTTCACATTATAAACCAAGACTAAATGCACGCAAATGAAAACATACTCTATATAGCACCACAGCATTACTATAAAGAGCTTTTTTTCTTTTTTGACATGGTAATTTACTTTAATAACAATACATATACCATGTTATCACCATAAAATGTAAATTGAGATTAGACAAGAGAATTTCACAAGTGAAATAGCATTCTGTGGTACATAAATTTGGGGTATGCCGTCTGGCCAAACCAGCTTGCTCATAAGTCATTAATACAATCTATTATAGGTAATTTGTTCAGTTTAACATTTATAATTTTTTATGGAAAAAATAAGCAATGCACACATTTAAAAAATATTCATTGGCTGGGCATGGTGGCTCATGCCTGTAATTTCAGCACTTTGGGAGGCCAAGGCGGGTGGATTATCTGAGGTTAGGAATTCGAGACCAGCCTGGCCAACATGGTGAAACTCATCTCTACTGAAAATACAAAATTAGCCAGGCATGGTGGCAAGTATCTATAATCCCAGCCACTTGGGAGGCTGAGGCAGGAGAATTGCTTGAACTGGGAGGCAGAGGTTGCAGTGAGCTGAACTCATGCCACTGCACTTCAGCCTGGGTGACAAGAGTGAAACTTTGTCTCAAAAAAAAAAGTGTTCATTTACCTTTGCATGAGTACTTAAAATACATACTTCTATTTCAAGATAACATTTAAAAATTATTCTAATAGCAGCAAACATATAATTTGTAATTACAGAAGAACTAAACTAGAATCTATAAGTTATTTTCATGTTTACAGTTGTGATCCTTTAATAAATACTACTATTATGCAGCTGTATTGTGAGCATTCTAGATTTGGTTTAAACACACACACACACATATTTTCAGTTGTGGGAAGCTTTTCAAGTTATATTCCATGCACTTTTTGGACAGAGTTCTAAAAGAGACAATCAGTCCAAAAAACAGAAAAAAGTTAAATTAACTGGGACAAATAGGACTCTTATGTAACATCCAAAATATGTGAGATTCTGCAGCAAACTGAGAGTACTTCAGGGTTGACCTGTTATCTTCTTTAGAACAAAGTTCATCTTAATGATTTAAGAAGGTGGGCATTTCAACACCATCAAGTGCATTTAAGTGACATGTTTCTTTCAAGTTAACTTGACTTCCTTGAATGACCTAGTTAGTAAACTAGTCACTAGTAATTCGGTCACCAGGCAAATCAAGCCTGCAAGAAAGGAAGCCAATATTCAAAACGCTGTGTTACCATCTAAACCCATACAAATTAGTTTCTTTTCTTCCTTTCTTTTTCTTTTTAGATGGAGTTTCAATCTCATTGCCCAGGCTGGAGTGCAATGGCGTGATCTCTGCTCACCACAACCTCTGCCTACTGGGTTCAAGCAATTCACCTGCCTCAGCCTCCTGAGTGGCTGGGATTACAGGCATGTGCCACCATACCCGGCTAATTTGGTATTTTTAGTAGAGACAGGGTTTGACCATGTTGGTCAGTCTAGTCTTGAACTCCCTACCTCAGGTGATCTGCCTGCCTTGGCCTCCCAAAGTGCTGGGATTACAGGTGTGAGCCACTGTGGCCAGCCAGATTAGTTTATTTTCAACAGTAATATGTAGCTTCAATAATTAGACGTCTAACTAAAGCAAGTTCCTCCAACAAGACCAAGTCAGTATCTCTTCTTCTAAGGCTTAGGTTTTGCCCAGAATTCCTGATACATGGACCAGCTCATTCCAACAGTCATTTCTCCTACAACAAAGGCTTGGGCCACCACACACATGTGAATCAGATGAAGGGACATTTTAGTATTTCCCTTGCTCTTCAATTTGTGTAAATCCATATGCAACAATTGCTGCAAACCCTACCATTCCAATGGGTACAAATGGTGCATCTTTAGCTTTTTGAATAAATTTGAATCCTTGATCTTCATCATATGAAGAAAGGGAAACATCTGTGTCTGTTGATATAGTGATTGCTTGAAGAATCTCCCTAGAGTGAGAAAACCTCTCACATGCCAGCTGGCTTCTGATCCCCACCCACGCATCCAGTCCTGCCAGCTTCTCCTATAAAGACCTTTTGATACAGACAAATTACTTGCTAAATTCAGAAACCTAAGTTACACTTCTGGGTATCTCTTGTAGCCAAGGAAGAAAAAGGGTTTCAGAATCAGTAAAGATTTCATTATAAGCCTGTTATTAGTTTTCCCTTACTAGCAATTACAGTTCTCAAGAGAGAGAGAGAGGCCAGGGACAATGGCAAGGACCCAGGTACAGGCATCCAGGATGGTCTGGCCTCTGCTACTTCCCAGCCAGGCGACTTTGGGCTATGATATCCTCCGCTTGACTCTCTGAGTCCATTTCCATCAGATGGGGAAGGCCCCCAGGACCTTGCTCCGCTACTACTGGGAGGATTCATTAAAATAAAGTTTGTACTGAGGCTAGTGCACACATATTCGAAGCTAAATAAATACTGGTCATTCTTAATTAATGTTCATATAGTTTAGCCAGAAAAACTAGTTGACCAAAGTGAATTCGAACAAATGTGCAATTTGGAAGAAAGCTAAGAACAACTTAGCCCAAATAAAAATTTCATTGAAAGGCAATATCCCCAATAGTGAGCATTTGAAACATTGCAAATTTGTCTTTTTCTATGCAAAGCATTTCTGCATTTTTTCACTAAGATTTTCTATTGTCTTTCTGCTTTGTTTTAAATTTATTTTCAGTAATTTTTTTCTTGCTCTTCATTGTAATGGGAAATGTTAGGACTCAATAACTGTTCAATAATAGGAAAACAACTTAAATGGCCAAGAAAAGAGAAAATGTTTGAGATGATCTCTCCTACTAGGGTGATTTAAGTGAATTATGTGAATTCACAAAATAGTATAGATAGCATGAGCTGAGTTTTGAAAAATACGGTGTCTGCATAAAAGGGTACAGCGACATCTGTATCAAAGGATTGCGAGTAGGTGGATAGCGTGGTGGGACTATGGGAGCTCCCTTTGCTTAGTTTGGTTTCTTTCTGTTTTACTATTTCTGAGATGAGAGTGCATTACATTTGCCATAGGAAATAAACTACAAGACAAAGCTCCAAAAGTTTTTCAGGCTAGATGCGGTGGCTGACACCTGCAATCCCAGCACTTTGAAAGGCCACTTGATCCCAGGAGTTCAAGGTAGAGGGTGGGAGAATTCCTTGAGCCCAGGAGTCCGAGACCAGCCTGGGCAACAGAGTGAGACACTGTCTCTAAAAAAATTTGATATTCTGATTAATTTTTTTAATGTTAAAATATCTCATTTGTTTCCATCCAATTCTACCTTTTCTGCCTTTTTGATATTTTAAAATGTTTTCACACAGGGATAAAAAAAAACTGAAGTTGTTCCCCAGTCCATGAAATGAGAATAATTATACCTACCTCAAATGGTGATTGCAAAAGTGAGATGTTTTCTTTTTATTTTTAAGAAATGCAATATTTTAAACAGTTTTATTTGAACTAATTTTTTACCTTCTTTGATAAGTGATGTGGTACCAATTTGTTTAAAGTGCACAAGTAATTTGGAAGGTTATCCAGTCTCAGAAATAACATTGGTATATATTTAATGTATCCAAATGTATATTAACATATTTCATGAAGATAAAAGTAAGAATTCAGTGTGTCATGTTTCAAAGATTGGAATGAAAATCTTTTCTTTTCACATTATTTTCTAAAAATTTTTAAATTTCTTGCATCGTTCCAGGCACATAATAGGTCCTCAATAAGGAATGATCAATGATTCTTCTCTTGTGGACATGGGATGTGTTCCTTTTTTTTTGAAACAGAGTTTTGCTCTTTTTCCCCAGGCTGGAGTGTAGTGCTGTGATCTTGTCTCACTGCAACCTCTGCCTCCTGGGTTCAAGTGATTCTCCTGCCTCAGCCTCCTGAGCAGCTGGGATTACAGGTGCATGCCACCACACCTGGCTCATTTTGTATTTTTAGTAGAGATGAGGGTTCGAGGTTTCACCATGTTGGCCAAGCTGGTCTCAAACTCCTGACCTCAGGTGATCCGCCCGCCTTTGCCTCCCAAAGTATTGAAATTACAGGCATGAGTCACAGCGGCTGGCCAACGTTGGATGTGTTCTAACAAGTCTTTGTCGTTGGACATTCCCTTTATCTCTTCTTTGGCCTGTGGGTTGTTTTGGTGAATTCTTCTTCTTTTTTTTTTTTTTGAGATGGAGTCTCGCTCTGTTGTCAGGATGGAGCGCAGTGGCGCAATCTCAGCTCACTGCAAACTCCACCTCCCGATTCAAGTGATTCTCCTGCCTCAGCTTCCCGAGTAGTTGGGACTACAGGTGCATGCCACCACACCCAGTAATTTTTGTATTTTTTTAGTAGAGACAGGTTTCATCATGTTGGCCCGGATGATCTTGATCTCTTGGCCTTGTGAGCTGCCTGCCTCGGCCTCCCAAAGTGCTGGAATTACAGGCATGAGCCACCACACCCAGCCTTGGTAAACTGTTCTTGGTAGACATTAGGATGTTTCCTCATCATTTTTACTTGGAGACCTGTAATACACTTCTAAGTGATCGCTGTCCTTCTGCTCCCAGTCCACTTCTCATTCCAGACTATTCTTCACACAACAGCCGGAGCTGCTCCCTTTAGAATTTGAATGGGATCATGTTGGTTTGCAGTCCTCCAACGGCTTTCCATCATTTTTGTGACTGTGGTCTATAAGCCCCTGTGCTCTCAGGCCCTGGCTACTTCCTCAGGCTCACATCCTGCCTTGGTTCTCCCTTGTTCCCTGTGAATCACCCACTCTGATCTCACTGCTCTCCAACACACCAAGGCTGCTCTGCCTCAGGGTCTCTGCACATCTTGTCCCCTCTAAGGAGCATCCCAGCAGTGCATGAAAGCATCTGCTCAATTTCCCCTCCCCTAATCTAGGACTTCCGTGATTGCCCTCTCTGAGGTCATACCCCTTCTCTCTCTGTCTCTCTTTATGGCATTTACTACATGATATTAAACGATTATATACCTATTTAATGCTCTCTTTCTCCCACCAAAATATGAGCTTCCCAAGGAGACAAACTTTGTCAGCTTTGTTCAGCTGTTTGTCCATCCAGGACTTAGAAGGACATCCATCACTGGACTTTCAGTAAGCATTTGCTGAATGAATGTATGAATAAAATAAGTGAATGAAGTATGTCCTTAATATTGGCTACAAATAGTATAAGTAGGAATAATCTCCTTAAAAATAGATTAAAAATAAACAACTTTAAACTCCCAAAAAGAAAACAATCCTTGAAACATGGTTGATATTCTTAAAGAATCCCAACCAGCTGCCATACCACCCACTGATGCATCAAAGTTAGTAATAGTTGACTGAGCACGATGGCTCAGGCCTGTAATCCCAATACTTCAGGAGGCTGAGGCGGGTGGATCACCTGAGGTCAGGAGTTCGAGACCAGCCTGGTCAACATGGTGAAACCCCATTTCTGCTAAAAATACAAAAATTAGCTGGGCGAGGTGGTGCACGCCTGTAATCCCAGCTACTATGGAGGCTGGGTAGGAGAACCCAGGAGGCAGGGGTTGCAGTGAGCCAAGATTGTACCACTGCACTCCAGCCTAGGCAACAGAGTGAGATTCCTTCTCAAAAAAAAAAAAATAGTAACAGTTGACAAATAGGAAACAAGGCTATTCATTTCCAACCAGTCATCATTTTGACCCAGTTATCAGGTTGACCAGCTTGCTTGTGGCCAGGTTGTCTTTCAGCAAAGTCCCCTGGGATCAGTGTGTAGGTGTGGCCCCAGAAATTGCTCAAGCTTGGGAGTCCTGGGAGAGTCTCTAATGCTGTCCACCCGCCTCCTGGAGGACAAGGGAGGCTGAAGCAGGTGGATTGGATTGCCAGAGCTCAGGAGTTTGAGACCAGCCTGGGGAACATGGTGAAACCTCGTCTCTACTAAAAAACACAAAAAATTAGCCAGGCATGGTGGCATGCACCTGTAATCCCAGGATCTTCAGATCTGGGAGTCAGGCTGTATTTCTATGGGAAAACCACTCTTTCCGTTCCACTTCAGCTCCACTTTGGGTATTCCAGCTCAGAATGACCCCTTTTCTCCCAGAGGCATGTAGGGTACCCATACCTTCATTCCCAGAAAGGTGTGGAGAGTCAGTTTTGAGAATGGCAGGGGAAATTTTCTGTTGGGAGAAGAAAGGCTAGGGTGAGATGGAAGAGCGTCATGAAAAGGCATGGGGGAGAAGTTGAGAGGGTTCTTTGGTCCAGCTTCCATTGTGTATTTTGAAAGTGAGTGTGAGTGTGTGTGCGTGAGAGAGAGGGAGTAAGAGAGAGCCCACCTGTGTGCTTATGTATAAATGTGGGTGTGTTTTTGTGTCTGGGTCTGTTGAGTGTTCCTCTGGGCATCTTATGATCATCTGCTTATTACCTGCATGTCTCTGTGTGTGTGATTGTGTCTGTGGGTTCGTATCTGTCTGTCTGCTCACTCTCGTCTCCTTTCGGTTAGTTCTGTGTCTCTCACTGCATGAATGTGTATAAGACTTGCTGCCTGTGTTGGGGTCTGGGGCAGGGAATCACTTCTACAGACAAACAAATATGAGTACAGCCTTTGCCTCTGCTTGCTGGAACTCTTCAGAAAGTTTGTGCATGATTTGGAAGAAGCTGGGGAGATGGACAAGACACAGAGTTACCTCCAGCCATAAGGGAGGGAGAGGCTGGGTCTCGGAGTTGCAGTTAGAAAAACGACATGAAATGCAGTGCCTGAACTCTTCCCCTGTGTCTAAGCAGAGACTCACAAGTAAGTATCCAGACTCCTGAGCATGACCCACAAGAGTCGCCTGATGGGTTATGGATGATCTCTTACTACCCTGCCCTGTGTTTTCCACGGCTTCCCAAACACCCTCTGCTCTTCCAGACTCAGATCTTTGCTGCAGACATGGCTTTGTCCTTAGGACTTTGCTTAAACACTCCTTCCTTCCTACTTCCCTGACACTCAGCCTCTCTGGCCTGTATCCCCATAGGCCTGGCCACTCTGTCATCTGTGTACTTCCATCCTTGGTCCGCATGCTTGTCTGCTGTCTCCACTCTCACCCCAACAGGCCTGGGAGCTCCTTGAACACAGGGTCCTGACTTATCTGATTTCATAGAATCAGAGCCCAGCTTTTGGCTTAATCTGAGTAGAACAGGTCAACTTGGCAGCAGGGAGGAAGTGGGCTGAGCCCAGCAGACCTGGGTTCCATCCCTGTTCTGTCATGAGCTGACAAGTTCCATCCCCTGTACTCCTTGGGCCTCATTTTATCCCCTGGGAGGATGAGGAGGAGGCGAGGAGCACATGAGAACCACTCGCACACACAGGCCCTCAGCAAATGGCTCTCGTGATTGTACAGGCTTACATAGAACACTCTGTTTTTCTATCCTTCCCGAAAATACCCCCTAGAAAAGAGGGAGTTGTCTTTTGCATTGAGCTCTTGCAAAGTGCCTCATTTTTATGGAGAACTCCCTCAATTGCTTTATTTTGAACAGCAAAGAAATGTTTGGGGAATGTACATTAGCCTAAAACCACCTCAAACAACATGGGTGTAGAATTCTTAAAGAGATATTCTGACAGAATCTGTAAGAAAAATAGTCAGAAACATTTTACACAGATTTAGCAATTCTTCCTCGGGGTATGACCTCAAATTACAAGTGCTGGATGTCATGGCAAATAAGCCTTTTAAAGCTCGGCTTGAAAAAGCAATGCTGAGTGGTTCTTTTGTGGAGAGCACGGATATACACACAGAATGAATACAAATCCCGACTGTGCTCATGTCATGCAAATGGGATGGAGACCCTGTTTCCAGCGACAGCCTCAGATGTGGAAGCAAACAGCGCTGCATCTCAGGGTAGTCAGATGGGAGGAGAGGAGAAAGGTCTGAAAAACGAACTTGCACAATGCAAAAGGTGGCTCTGTGGAGCAGACACTTTCAAACGTTTTGAAAAACAATTTTTATTATTTATTTTGTTCTTTAGAGATGAGGTGTCACTCTGTCGCCCAGGCTAAAGTGTAGTGGTGCAATCATATCTAACTGCTGCCTTGAATTCCTGGCCTCATGCAATTTTCCTGCCTCGGCTTCCTTATGTGTGGCAAGGAATGGGGTAAAGCTGTTTCACGCAACATGTATAGGGAGAAAAGTGATGTTTCTAAATGAGTAATATTGGCAAATTATAAGTAATTTTCTGTTTACTTCTACATTGCACAACTGAGTTGATAAGCTGAATAAGTGGGTCTTTGCCTAGTTTATTGGCATCCCTAAAAGTTTGTATATGCAACCAGGTCCAACCACATTTTTTTTTTTTTTGGTTCTTTGAATTAGGAGTGGAAAGCATTGCTTTATATTTGGATATATGCAGGAGACTGAGCTTTTAAACTCTAATGAGAATTGACAAGAAGCTGAGTATCTAGGGACCCAGTTTGAAGATTTTTTTCCCCCTCTTAGATTTGTCTTTGTATTTGGGGAAGGATAAAAAGGAACATTGAGAAAATGCTCTCCTAAGGAAGAAAGCAGAGAATTCCAGAGCAATGGCACGAACACTGTTGTGACACAGGAGAGTCAGCTGTTTCTAAGGTAGGAATGACAACCAGGGCTCCATCTGTTGTATACACACCATGAAACCAGCATCATTCCAAGCACATTACCTAAATTGCTGTTTTCCCTAATCCTGCTTATAAAGAAGGCATCATTATTGTTTGTGCTTTACAGATAAGGAAACTGAGGTTTTAGAAATTGCCCCAGTCCCACAGATAGGACTTGCTGAAGCTAGAATTACGATCCAGGCCTGAACTCTAAATCACGGCCTTGTACCAGCCCTTCTGAACATTTCCTACTGTTTGTGCAAAGTGATTACATCAAAATGGCAGGAAAGTGTTCTAGGGAGGAACTGTAACTCAATTCCTCTGGTTGTTCCTTGTTTGCTGGGCTTTGTGGCTCTTCCTACATATTTCACTACTAGAGAGCTGGGGTCTCAAAGCCAAATGCATAGGGAGGCTATGAACGCAATGGAGAAGAATGAAGGGGCCTGGGGGACACAATAGGGAGAGGCGCGGGCTGTAGAAAAACCAAGTGCCCATGCCTGTCTCAAGGTGGGCAGAGATACTGCTCCAGCCAATTGTTGTCATTCAAATCATGGTCCCACTATGACCAGGTCTTCAAATATTTTCAGAGGATAGACAGCCAGATTTTTGAGTGAAGGCTTATATTTAAGAGCTGATCACTAGCTCAAATGAGTTTTTCAAAACCCATGCAGAACGAACAAAACACATGGGGTGCTGGGGCTGCCACTTGAGCTGCCGCACTGCCACCTCTGTGTCTGGACACTGCTCTAGCATGAGGCAGAGGGGATAGCACTGGCATCAGCATCCTAAAACAGAGACTCACATCCCACCACTGCCCCCAAGTTCCTGGATAGCCTTCCCGAGCCTCAGTTTTCCTGTCTGTAAAATGGGAAACACCGATGTCCTTACTTTATGGGTTGTTGAGAAGACTGAGAACACACTCAAGTGTCTGATTGATGTGGCAAATCTACTATGTCCGATGCCAAAGTCTCGCTTCCCTGCCCCCTGTCACCAATACCCCCTCCACAGTCTCCTCGATCAGAGCACCGTTATCTTCTTTCTGCCCCTCTGGTAGAAATGCAGGCATCTTCTTTGAGCACTGGTTTATTGTCGCTGTTGCTGTTGTTTTTAAAGACTCTGCTTTCAGAGCTTTCCATTGGCTGGCTACTGCTTGCTCACACGCCACCTCTTCGCAGGGCGAGGGCAGTCTACCTTTTTTGATGTTGCCTGCTGTCTCCCATAGCAAATCATCGGCACACTGCTATCACATTGCTTTCTCAATAGCCTCATCATGATCGTGTTTACTTACTTGTTTCAGAGTTTATTGCCTGTCTTCCCAAGAACAGCAAGGACCTCACCGGTCTTTGTTCACTGTTGATTGCCAGCACCCAGAAGAAGACTTGGCACATAATAGGCACTCAATGGATGTCCATTGAATAAGTGAGTGAGTACAGAGTGCTGTGTAAAAGTGAGATACAATATGATACCATGTCTATTAGGAACTGTTTCCTTAGACAGCAGAAAGGAGGGAGGCTGCTTAGAGAAGGCTCTGGGGCTTGGCCGGAATCTTGCTTTAAATTAGCAGCAGGTCATCCCCAATCCTTGCTCTTTTACCCAGTAAAATGTTTTTGCTTGAGAAACTATTACAGAGATAGAGATAATGCCTCCTGGAACACAGATGGAATCAGAAATACAGGACTACAATTTAACCAGGCTGAACAGCTCACAAAATCAGGCAAGCCAGCCTGGGGAAGGTGGGGAGGCTGGAATCAGGGAAGGATGAAGGAAGAAGGGGACACCTCAGGGATGTCCAGGGCCCTGCTATTGGAGGAGGGAGCAAGTGGCACTTTAACCCATTCCCTTCCTTCTCTTTCCCAACACTAGGGTCTCAGTTTTGCAGATGGTTTGAAAGAACCATCACTACCTTCTGGCCTCTTTCCGTTTGGGGATGTGACAAACGCTCCTTCTCAATGTTCTGTTGGTCTTTCTGAGTTGCTAAGGAGAAATTCTGAATTGTTGCTACTTCGTCCTTAATACTGCCTCTGAAATTTGCTAACCTAGCTTTTGACCAGATTCTGCTGGGGCAGGAGTGTCTATTGAAACTTAAGTGTTGTTTACTTTGACAATTTGTCTCTGCCTATGACAGGTGCCACTTCCATTAGTGATCAAAAGTTTCCTTTTGGAATGAATGCTCTTATATTTTAAAAAAGGAGGAGGGTAGTTTATCTTAAAGGAGGATATAAAGTAAGTAATTGTGCACATGGCACATGGATGTGATCCTGCTGCTGTTGGGGCGGGAGCGCGAGTGTCTGGTTGAATGCAGCCTCCTCGGACATGTCCTCAAACAGCTCAGCTCCAAGATGTGGCTCCGGTGCAACATGCCAGTTCTGTTTCCTTTTGTTCCCCTTCATTTAGGATATTTGCCCAGGCTTCACTCCTCCTTGCTTTTCCGTGACCCCGCCTCTGGGCTTTACTCACTCTGTTCCACCTCCTGGCCTGTGCTTCTTTCACAGACCCAGCTGAAACCTCCTCACTCTTGGTCACCTTTGCCTTTTCTGTGCAGCCTGAGAGTCACCTGGGTTTGCCTTCTGCTCCAAGGATGGAGAAGTTCTTTTTTTTAATAAATTTTTCTTTTTCTTTCTTTCTTTTTTTTTTTTTGGAGACAGAGTGTCACTCTGTTGCCCAGGCTGGAGGGCAATGATGCAATCTTGGCTCACTGCAACCTCCACCTCCCCGGTTCAAGCAGTTCTCCTGCCTCAGCCTCCCGGGTAGCTGGGATTTCAGGTGCCTGCCACCATGCCTGCCTAATTCTGTATTTTTAGTGGAGATGGGCATTTTGCCACATTGGCCAGGCTGGTCTCGGACTCCTGACCTCATGTGATCCACCCGCCTCGGCTTCCCAAAATGCTGGAACTTCAGGCATGAGCCACCGCACCTGGCCTGGGAAAGTCCTGAAGGACATCTGTGAATCACTCTCCAACCGTTGGAGGGGCTGGCATGATTCGTGGATTCTGTGAGCCCTGAGCCAGGTTTTGTTGACATTCTTCTGATATTCAGGCTGGATGGGGCTGCAAACCTTTAGTGGGAATATGTAACAAAGAGGTAAGTATACTAATTACTTCAGGGGATAAGGCCTCACTTACCTTCAAATCCTTGTAAAGCTAGGGTTCCCACTGGGGGTGGTGTCCCAGAGTAGTGGAACAGCCAGAGCTTGAGTTTTCTCTCCGTAGGACCCTGGGCAACCTTCTCCAGCCCTCTGAGCCTCAGTTTCTTCATCTGTAAAACAGGGCTGCTGGGAGGCTGAAGTGCAATCAAGAAAATACAGTGTCTGACCCTGGGCCTGCACATAGTAGGTCCTTCATTCTTCTCAGCTGGCTTTCTGCCCACCTCTTCTCATCCTCCCTGCCCGTGGCTTGCATTGCACAATCCCATGTGCACAAGCCATTCAGACTGTTTGTATAGACAGCTCTCCCACTAGCAGTACACCCTTGAGCAATTTACTCCTGAAATCTCACTTTCCTAATCTGTGAAATGGCGATGATAATCTATTTACCCCCAAGGCTTGTTATGAGCGTTAATAAGATAATGTGGGACTCACAAATAGTACCTGGCACAAAGAAAATTATCTCTTTTAAGACATGCCTCTAAACCACCTCATTCATCAACCAAATCTGAACCATCCAATTTCTTGTCTTTTTTCCCCCTTTCTTGCTTACAGCCACAGAAACATTTCAAATTCCGCAGTAAGTATCAGGTATGAAGTTGCAGAGATAGGAAGAAAGTAGATGTTCAAAGCTGAGGGCTCCTAACAGCTTCAATTACTGAACATGGGACAAAGACATGGAAAATCTGACTTCTGATTTTCTGAAGATCTCTTCAAAGTCCAATTTTTTCACTTTGCCCCAAATGTTATCAAGACAAGCAAACGCTCTTAAATTGGGAAAATCCAGGTTATGGTGAAGTGAAAGAAATGTTCAGTTCAAGTCCTCATGTACCTGTTTCACATCCACTGAGGGCCTTTGGACCCGAAGTTGAAAGATAATCTTGGTGTGTTCAGTCTTGATGGCAAAGACAGACAAGGGAGGAGGTGCTCCTAGAGGAGCTCCTTGTTGCTGCGAGAGGTGGCGTTGCAGGATGGAAGGAGGACAGGTCAGAGTAGCTCCAAAAAGGCAACAGCCAGGACATCGATGGACAGATCAGAGCAGTTCCAAAAAGGCAACAGCCAAGACATCGATGGACAGATCAGAGCAGTTCCAAAAAGGCAACAGCCAAGACATCGATGGACAGGTCAGAGCAGTTCCAAAAAGGCAGCAGCCAAGACATCAATGGACAGATCAGAGCAGCTCCAAAAAGGCAGCAGCCAAGACATCGGTGAGGCAGCCTGAACGTTTCCGGTCAGGCTCCAATAGCTGGCCTGGGAAGCCATGCCCTGGGGCATCATTTAGGATTTGCCATTTGCAAGCACAGAAACAGACATTCACTGGCTAAGAGGAGAAGGAACATAGTGGAGAGATACTGAGATGTTGAGCAGCCGCAAAGCAGACAGAAAGTCAGACTCAGAAAAGGGCAGAAGCTGGAGTTGCTTTGGGGCTCCTGAGGGCCAGAGCTCCTGGACAGCCTCATCGGTGGTGGGAAGAGATGGGCTCCGAGCGTTTGTGTTTTTTCTTTCTCTGCATCACTTGGCTTACAATTCCAAGTCCAGGGAGAGACACCTCGATTGTTCTAGCCGAGATCACATACCCACCAAAGACTACAAGATGATTGGCGGGAACTTTGGGTGATAGCAACCCCACAACTGCACCTAGAAAGGAGGGATACTTCTCCAGCTAGAGATGAGAGTGACACAATGATGCGGGACTACTATATCCAGTACATCGTCCAGCATGGTGAGCGGGCCAGCTCCTGGAGAGTGACAGAGAGTGATGGCTCACTGCCTTTCGACCCCAAATTTATTAGCCTTTTGTCGAAGCCAGGCCCTGTGGTAGGTGCTAGGAGAAAAGGTGAATGGATAAAGGAGTCCAAGGCTGTGAACAGATTCTTTGATGCCAATTCCCTGCCATCTAGGAGTGAATTACCTAGAGCCAGGGAGGTATGAAATCAGGGACAGCTACAGGATGGGAGTGGGCCCCAGAGGCTGCCCATAATAGGTCCTTATTGACGTTTGCTGAGGGAATGGATGTCAGAACAGTAAAGATGGAAAGAGCCTTGCTTAGCAGGAGAAACTGCAAGAAATTGCCACCCCAGGCCATTTTTATTCCCACACCAGTGGAATCTCAAGACTTGCTTGGTTGAGACATCTTCACAAGGGAATTATCAAAGTCTAGAATTTTTGGCAAACCCAGGGACAAATCA
The DNA here is from genome assembly GCA_004027715.1 of Plecturocebus donacophilus. Lineage (NCBI taxonomy): Eukaryota > Metazoa > Chordata > Mammalia > Primates > Pitheciidae > Plecturocebus > Plecturocebus donacophilus. The sequence continues at coordinate 56,637 of PVKP010001894.1, forward strand.
GGCATAGGGAGGCACAGACAAAAAAGCCCCATTTGAAGAGGCTGACCCTGGACAAGGGGTTCTCATATCTCCCTCCCCGGTAATCATCTGTCAGGAGCCCCATGTCCTGATGGCAGGTGACAAAGCACACAGTAGGCTCAGGACGTGGTCATGGAAGAAAGGAAGAACAGGAGGAAGGGAGCAAGGGGCAGAAGTAAGGCATAAGCAAAAAGAGAAGGAACTTCAAAATGAACAAGCAATGGGAATATGGAAAACTGAATACGCGAATGAATTATGAGAGGAAAGCAGGCAGACAGAGGGAATGGAAGAATAAATGTATGCAGGTTTAAGAGAATCCAGACCCTGCCATTTACTAGCTGTGTGATCCCAGCCTCATCCTATTAACCTCTGGGACTTTATTTTCCTCATCTGTAAAATGGGCCTAATTCTGGCACTTCTAGAGGGTCATGGTGAGGACTACATGAGGGGATAGATGCTAAGCACTTGGCTCAGTGGGAGAGCTCAGAGCATGTCAGGTATTGTAACTAACAGGCTGAAAAATAGAAGTGAATGAATGGATTAATAAAAGAAATGAGGAGGAGGGAGAGAGGATCAGAAGTCAGTGGAGGGCGTTCATCTGGTTCTCTATCTTTTGTGGCCAGCCAGGTCTAGAGATTGTCAGCCTCACAGACAGGGTACCTCGCCCTCCCTGCCCAGGCCCAGCCTGTTTGATTTCAGGAGGAAGATAAGATGCCTGCACTGCTTTTTCATCTCCTGAGCCTCCAGCCCTTCCCCCATCTCACCACTCCCTTGGCAATTGGGGCCTTCAAAGTCCCTGCTGGCTCCAGATCTGTAGATAATCATTTACTGTAATCCTACCCAGGAAAGGAGCTGATAAAGTCCAGATGGAGTGTGAGGTCTTCAACCTCACTTTCTCTGCCCAGATAACACTGCCGGGGCCTCTCAGGAGTCCCCTTCTCTCCTGGGGGGAAAGGCAAAGAGGGCAGTGGTTGTGTAGCACATGCATTGTAGTAACTGACTCATTTATTAGGAAAACCTCTCGATTTCCTGGGCATGGTTCAAGGAGGATGGGTAGATGGAGAAGGAGCACTAGATTTGACGTCAGACCAGATTGGATTACAATTCTAGCCCTACACTTAACTAAAATGGCAGCATGAATCCCCATTTTCCGGAGTACTGGGAGCATTCAGTGGTGCACTGTACATGGAAAAACGTGAGCCGGGGGAAGGCTCAGGCCTTACCTTTGTTCTGTGAGGGTCTGACTCATTGGTCAGACTTCCCCAGATGGCCCAGGGAGGCTCTCCTTGCACCTGAGCCCCAAGACGGAGACCAGCTGGGTCCTGGATGTATCCACAGGAGGCAGCCATAAGACTCTGCCTTGCAGTCAGACAGGACTGGTTTGATTTCAACCCTTTCTTTCACTGGCTGTGTGACCTTGGGCAGATTGCCAGAGCTCTCTGGGCTTCGGTTTCCTCCTCTGTAAAGGGTATGCTAATGATTCCTACCTCAGTGACTGGTTGAAAAAAGTCAAATGAAATAGCAGGCAAGAAAGCATGCTGTGATTAGAAAAGCATGCAAAAGCAAGAGGCTATTCTTCTTGCCGCTATCAAAGTGGAGAGGTCATGTGGTTAGACCTGGTCAGGAGATGCAGGAAAAGTCCACCCACTTACTCAAGACTCAGTGCTCCCGGCCACAATAACACCCATCTGATCCCTGAGCTCCCCTGAGGAGGTCCAGAGGCCTGACTTTCCAGGTCAGGGTGTGGCCCTGGGCTGTAGGGTGGATGCACAGGGCAGTGATAGCTCTGGACATGCCCTGCAAAGGGTGAGGGATCAGGGATGGGCTAGGGGGCCCCAAGGGGGAGGCCTTTGACTTAGCCTAATTCCCTCACCTCACGCCTGCTTTGACTAACTTTCTATCCCTTTCATAGACCCATTACGTAAATCCATCCAGATTGAAGATCTGACCCTACCTACTTCTAAGAGGATTTAGGGTATTTTAAGATTAAAACCCAGAGCAAAGTAAGACTTTCAAAGAGATCCACTGCTGCTCAATCTCATAATGAGAAAAACGCAACCGAAACTACAAGAGATACCCTTTGTACTTACCAGATTGGCAGAGATGAGAAGCCTGATAATACTCTGAGATGGTGAGTTTGTAGGGGAGCAGGCATGCTCACAACTGTCTGAGACAGTGAAACATGTGTACAGTCTCTTTGGAAGGCAACTGGGTTATAGTTGTTAAAATGATAATGTGCTTTTTTTTGGACCCCACAATTCTAGCATTTTATTTCCCAGTTATTCTTGCAAACATGGGCAAAGGCATTAATACAAGAATTTTTGCTGTGGCTAATGCCTGTAATCCCAACACTTTGAAAAGCCGAGACGGGTGGATCACTTGAGGTCAGGAGTTTGAGACCAGCCTGGCCAACATGGTGAAACCTAGTCTCTACTAAAAACTACAAAAAATTTAACTGGGTGTGGTGGTGGGCACCTGTAATCCCAGCTACTCGGGAGGCTGAGGCATGATAATTGTTTGAACCTGGGAGGCGGAGGTTGCCGTGAGCGGACATTGTGCCACTGCACTCCAGGCTGGGCGACAGAGTGAGACTCTGTATCAAAAAAGAAAAACAAAAAAGAACAAAAAAACCCAAGAATTTTAATTGTACAATTACACATTGAGAAAACCATGAAAAGTACCTAAATGTCTATTACTAGGGAACTGGATTAATAAATTACATCATACCCATTCAAAGAAACATAACAGAGTGTAGGGCATGGAAAGCATGCTCTTCTGGGTGTGTGTAAAGGACATACAAAGAGATTTGTGTGTGCACAAACAAGCTTTGAACTGACTACAGTAATTGCATTTAGGGAAGGGAGCTGAATGCCTGGGGCTCACAAGTGAGGGGAAGATTTACCCATCACTGTATTTTAAAACTGTCTGAATTTTTTACTATATGTATATATGAATTATAAAATAAATAAATATCTACAGATACTCCTCCCATCAAATTAAAAATAAAGAAATCAAGAAAACATCAACATCAAAACCAAAAAAAAAAAAAAAAACCACACAGACAACACATCTGAAATTCCCCACAGAACGGCATAGCAGTTTGCCTACCCAGACATTCAATAAATATTAAAAACAAAGTTTTGAATTACCTCATGAAGGAAGCAGAGTAAATGCTCTCTCTGGTGCTTGAACTGAACAGATTTATAATACTTGTGCAATATATTTTGCTGTCAGTTTGCTGATACAAAGAAAAAATGGCAAACAGGTTAAGCCACATAGTTTGCATTTTCTGACATCAGAAAGTCCGTACATTACTCTACTGAGATAACATTTCTCTTGAACCAACAAGCAATTAGCAGCTTCCCCCTTACTCTCTGGACCTGCCCCAAAAACCTGAAATACTGATGGGTGTGGTGTCACTGTGAGTCTCAGTTCCCTGATCAGCAAAACAGGCAAAATAACCTTTGCATAGTGTTGTAAGGAATAATTGGAAACATGTGGGTACCAGCACATAGTAGAAGCTTTGAAGGCACTCAATAGGCATTAGTTTTTCTCCTTTCCTTTAAGAGCTGGAAAAGACTAGTTACTCTGGGCCAATGACATTTGCCTTCATGTCTCACTTGATAGAGCAAATTTCAGAGCAGTTACAATGACTATTTTACCTCTGGGTTAGTCGAAAATGGCCATCCCCATTCAGAATAAGGGCACTATCTTCCTGGAAACAATTGGCCAAGCCTGATTACATGTAGCAACTATGAATTACACTTTGTACAGTACTGACATTACTTTTCAGTTCTTGTCTAGAACTGACAAACTTGGCTAAGTTAACTATTCCTCACTGATAGAATTAAGGTTTTCTATTCAGGTGCTCTGGGTTCCAGCTTTTTCTCTAGGAGAGTTATATTAAGATGCATTTAGGCTGGGCATGGTGGCTCTTACCAGTAATCCCAGTACTTTGGGAGGCTGAGACGGGCAGATCACCTGAGGTCCACAAGTTCAAGACCAGTCTGGGTAATATGGCAAAACCCCTTCTCTACTAAAAATACGATAATTAGCTGGATGTTGTGGTGCACACTTGTAATCCCAGCTACTTGGGAGGCTGAGGCACAAGAATCACTTGAACCTGGGAGGTAGAGGTTGCAGTGAGTTGAGATTGTACCACTGCACTCCAACCTGGATGATAGAGTGAGACTCTGTCTAAAAAAAAAGAAAAGAAAGAAAGAAAGAAACAAAGAAAAGAAAAGAAAAAGATGTATTTAGCTGCAAGTAACAGCAAACCTAACTCAAGTAAAACAGAGAGCATGAGCTTTAGGTACAATTGATTCAGCAGCCAAATGATGACATCAGAAACACAGGTCCCTTCCATCTTTCCAGTCTGCTATCCTTAGGGCTGGCTTCACCCTCAAGCTGGTAGCAAGAAGGTTGCTGCAGATCCAGGGTTCCAGCTAAACACCGAAACATCCTGAGGAAGTAAAGAAACCATTACTTTTCCTCGTTCCATCTTAGGAGCAAGGAAACTGCAGAAGCTGCTCAGTACACTTCTCACATCATAGTAGCTGGAAATGGCCACATGCTCATTCCCAAACTAATCATGGAAAAGAGCATGGGTTATCTTTCGGCCAATCAGGCTTACCCCTGGAGCTGTGGGGTGGGCTAACTGCTGGGGAGCAGCCAATTGTACCTGCTGCATTGCCATGGCAGACAGATTTTAAAACGGCTTCCCACGATCCTTAACTCCTACACCTTTGTATAATTCTCTCCCCTTGAGTGTGGGTGGGACCTTTGACATCTAACCAAGAAAATATGAAAAAGGTGATGAAATATAATTCCCGTGAATACCTTACATTGTGAAAGTTTCCATCTTCCTCACTGACTCACTCTAGAGACTCTCTTTCCTGGCTTGATGAGGTGGGCAGTCATACTGAAAAGCCTATATGGCAAGGAGAAGCTGCCTCTGGGAGCTGACAGCACCCTCTAGGCCTTTGGCCAGAAAGACGCTGAGGCCTTTCATCTTCCAACCACTAGGAAACAAATTCTGCCAACAGCCCAGGTTAGTTTGGAAGTGGACTCTTCCCCATTAAGCCTCCAGATGAGAACACAGCCCTGTCAACACCTTGACTGCAGTCCTGAGAACATCTTAAACAGAAAACCCCACCAAGTGCTCCCTGGATTCCTGACCTCCAGAAACAGTCTTTGTTTTAAACTACCAAATATGTAGTAAGTTGTTACACAGCAATAGAAAACTAATATAGTCTGTATCTTTTTTTTGTTGGGGCGAGGGGATGAAGTCTCACTCTGTCACCCAGGCTGTAGTACAGTGGCATGATCTTGGCTCACTGCAACCTCCGCCTTCTGGGTTCAAGTGATTCTCCTGCCTCAGCCTCCTGAGTAGCTCCGATTACAGGTGCACACCACCATGCCCGGCTAATTTTTGTAGTTTTAGTAGAGACTGGGTTTCATCATGTCGGTCAGGCTTGTCTTGAACTCCTGATCTCGTGATCCACCCACCTCGGCCTCCCAAAGTGTTGGGATTACAGGCGTGAGCCACCACACCCAGCATCTGTTTAGTTTTAATGATAGTGACAATAATTTAATTTTTAAAAAAGTTTTGTGCCAATGAGGGAGAAAATAGCTTTGCCTGGAGAAATATGTTGAAAAGAGCTTCGGAGCAAGGGGTCTTTCCCCAGGGCTTGGGTGGCAGCAGGTGGCAAATTCTCAGAAGATGTGGGAAACTGCTTTGTAAAAAAAAAGGAGCAAGCTCAGAAGGAATTTGAGCTTCCAGGAGCTTTGGGAACAGAAAGAGTGAAGGAGGAAAGTCCGAGTCTTCAGGGCTGATGGAGTGTGTACACTTCAGGAGTGGCCTTGACTTGCACCTCCCTCAAACCGTTAGTAAGTTCACAAAAGCTTCGTATGAGTGCCCAGTGGTGAGTCAGGCAAAGAGGAGCCCAGTTTGACTTCTGGGTTGAGCAGGTACAGAAAGGGGCAGAGTTCTGGAGGCGGATCTTGGAGAACCAAAGCTTCTATAACGCCATCTCCCAGTAGGGGCTGAGTGTATTAATTCACTAGGTCTCCCATGATGAAATATCACAAACTGTAAGACAGTGGCTTCAACAACACAATTTATCGTCTTACAGTTCTGGAGAGTGGAAGTCTGAGATCAAGGTGTTGGTAGGGTTGGTTCCCTCTGAGGGTTCTGAGGAAGGAACTGTTCTATGCTTCCCGCCCAGCTTCTGGCAGCTGCTGGCAATCCTTAACATTCCTTAGCTTGTAAAAGCACCATCCCAATCTCTGTCTTCATCTTCGTACGGCATTATCCCTGTTTGTGTGGGTGCAAGGGCTGGAGAAGTCTCTAAATTTCTCTTTCTAATAAGGATGACAGTTGTATTGGATTAGGGATCCACTCTACTCGGACGTGGCTGTATCTTAGCTAATTACGTATACAGCAGCCTATTTCCAAATAAGGGCACATTCCAAGGTACTGGGGGCTGGGACTTCAACATATAAATTTGGTTGGCGATCTCCATAACATGGAAGTTGGCAGGAATCTGGGGTAGCACTAGATTTATACCAGCTATGGAGTTGGGTTAGAAAAAGGTAATTTTAGCTTCATTTGAAGAGGTTGGTAGGGCCCAGCTAACATCACTGTATGAAGAAACTTCCCAGGGTTTGTCTGAAATTGCTCGAACATAACAGTATTCTTAGGAGCAGTTGCTTCCTCAAAACATTCTGCAAAATGCTCAATAACCATTTCCCTGAGAACAGTGTCTCCTGCTGTCCCACAGCTCTGCCGTGCCATTTTTAAACTATGATTTGTGTCTCATCTATCCAGTGGCAAGGAGAAAGTACTTGAACTTTGCTCCTCTTAGTGGGGGAAAAAGTCTTGCAGATGAGGTCAGGGATGAAGAGACCAGCTTCCCCGGAGACAGAGCTGGATACTCAAACACTTCCTGGATGCCAGTGTCAAATGGCACAGCTCAGGGCTTCCTTGCCAGACATGAGTAACCTTTGGGTGTTTCCCGTTCTTCTCCTATCTGGAGACCCAACCACCAAGACAACAGGTCTAATTGACTGCAATTAACCATCTACATGTCCTTGTCAAAAAGCACTCTTGTTTAAATTATCTAATTGACTCATTTTCTTCTGTGACAACACAGGCTAAAAAGTGGTATTTCAAGGGCAAGTGAGACAGAGCTTATGAAATTATCAACACTTCAACTCAGCATGGGCTGAGGAGATAGAGACAGTGTCCTTGGGAATAGAAAAGACACTCATCCTTGTTTCTATGAAAGACAGCTTTCACAGATTGATTTCTCCCTCCTGTCACTTCTTCCTCCCTTTTTTCCTCTCTCCTTCCACTTAGTGCATGCCAGGCACTAAATTCACAGAATGTTAGAACTATAATGATCTTAGAAACTATCTAATAAAATTTCCAGATAGGGGAACTGAGGCTCATAGAAGGAAAACTGCCTGTCCAAATATACACAGCTGTGTGAATATCAAAGTTAACTCAATGACAGGCTCAGGGGTTACTGCACGACCATCATGAATATTTTGGGAAGAGATAACCCGTATTAGATTTTGCTGTAAAGAAGAACTTTGAAAAATTGTTCTCTAGTCACCACCACGGCCCTCCCCTCCCTCCCCACCCCCCACCAGATAATGATCTGGTCGACAGATCGGTTTCCGAATTGGAGCTTTGTTTGTTTGTTTGTTATCCTCATTGGAACCAAGATGTTTTTCTAAGGGACAACAACTTTGGAGGTCTGCCTGGTACAAACCTAGAACAAAGGCAGAGAAAGAGCCAAAGGCAAGGAGATTCATTACACAACAGCGAAACAAGCAAACAAAGCAGCAGCAGCAACAACAACAAAACCGTGGAGTTCGTTGGCAAAAGCTGATGGGGCTCAGGTTCTGATTTCAGGTCCTCTGGAAAAGTGGCCCAACCTCTGTGAATCTGGAGGGAAGCCACTCAAAGTCAGCCACTAAAATCACCTTACAAATGGCCTTTGCCAAGACTTACTGTCACTTGACACTGAGCTGTAAGCCCAGAGCGACGAGTCCCTGGAGTGCTCCAGAAGACGGACTTCCTGGAGATGACGATCCGGGATCCCAATGCATCATGAGCTCTCCACTTCATCTCGCTGTGCCATGGCACAGATTGACCTGTTACAGGTCAGTGTCAGTCCGTCTTCCCTCCCTTGGTTTGCCTTCAGTCAGAATTCCCTCCATGGTCTCAGCTGAAGAAGGGTGAGAGTAGCAGCTGTACTCTTATGCAAGAACTTTGGAGTCAGTCCCAGGTTGGGATTCCAGCTCTGCCACCACTGGTTGTGTGATCTAACAACACACATTACTCAAGCTCCTCGTGTTTCAGTTTCCCCACCTGTTTCATGGTGGTAATAACAGTACCGGTTTATTGAGAGAATGAAATGAAATGAGGTATGGAAAGGGCTTAGCATGGTGCCTGGAAGATGGGGGTGGCTCAGTAAGAGCTGATTCCTTCCCCCCGTCAAGGCCCCAGAGAATGCGCTAGACTCATGGACTCACAGCTGCATGTCACTGTGGATGATCCTTTCCATCAGGGCTGCAAGAGCTTTCATGTGGCTAAGGCGTTCTTCAGGGAGCTTGCTAAAAATGCAGATTTCCGGACTCCACCCCCAGAAGATATGATATAGTTTGGGGCCCAGGCAGTTCTGCATTATAACCAGCATCCCCATGTGATTTTCAGGGACCCATGAGGCACGCTTTGAGAGACCTCTGCATATAGTCAATCTGTGACTGCAAGAGGAAAAGGATCATGTCACCTCTGCCTGCTTCACCACTGTTTCCCCAGGAGAGTGTGTAACACATGATAGGGGCTCACAGGCCACATCTCTTAAAATAAAATGAAATCGGCCAGGTGTGGTGACTCAGACCTGTAATACCAGAACTTTGGGAGGCCAAGGTAGGTGGATCATCTGAGGTCAGGAGTTTGAGACCAGCCTGGCCAACAGGGTGAAACCCCGTCTTTACAAAAAACTTCAAAAATTAGTTGGGTGTGGTGGCGCACACCTGTAATCCCAGCTACTTGGGAGGTTGAGGCAGGAGAATCACTTGAACCCGGGAGATGGAGGTTGCAGTGAGCAGAGATTGCACCATTGCACTCCAGCCTGGGGGCAACAAGAGTAAAACTCCATCTCCAAAGAAAAAAAAAGAAAGAAAGAAAGGAAAAATAACTCTCTAGTTCAGAGGTCCCAAGCTCAAATGGTCACAAAATCAGCAGGTGGAGAGGCACTGTTGACAACGGGACTTAGGTTTCCTGTGGAAGTGGCAGTAGCTACTCAGCTCCTACCCACATCTGCCATCCTGGACAGCAGGTCCACCATTGTCCGATATCCCAATTTTTGCAAAAGAATAAAAAAATGTAGAAATTAGTGTCGAATCTCCCAATTTTTACAAGTTGGAAGTAATTGACAACTAATTACAAAAAACAACTCACTTTGTGGGCCAAACCAAGACATGTCTGTGGGCCTGACGTGGTCCATGGGCTTCCAATTGGTGATCTGGGGTCTGACCCCACCTTCTCATGTGACAGATGAAGCCACTGGGGATCCAAGAGGGGTGGGAGTTACCGAAGCTGCGCAGTCAGGGCAGTCTTGGGACCAGGATTGGACTCTATTTTTGCTTTACCGGGGTCGGTGCTTTTACCAGGCCCAGAGCAGCAGGGAAGTCTCTGCCTCCAGAAGCATCCACAGGGCTTCCCCCAAGCCAGGTCTCCAGGCTCTCTGGGCTGCCTCCCTAGCCCTGCTCATCCACCACTGGGAGACTAGGAGAAGGCCTCTGGGGCCGAGGCCAGGCCTGCAGCAGAGCTTACTCATCTCCCCGCTGCCACCTTCGCCTTTGAAGTCTGGATGTTCCAGTTCTGGCACCCGGGAGGCTGCCTGCCCCTGCAGCATCCTCACACCAGAACAGCTCTTGGCAGGGGTTTCCGGGGACTTCAAAGGTGGAAAATTGCCCTGGGATAACTTCGTGAAGGCGCCTTACTGGTGTGAACAGCAGCAACGGGAGCAGGGAGATCAAAGTGGGCCCAGACTGTGGTTACAGGAAGACGAGGCCTGAGCCCACTCTCTGCTGATCACGGGTCATGAGCTGGGGCCTTCGGGATGTGCGGAGCTACCGCGGTCACATTCAGAATCTACCTTCTCACTGTTTCCCTCTTGGTATTAGCAGAAGCCCTGGTGTGATTGGCAGGGATTATGCTGACTAAGTGTTTCTCACCCTGTCTTCTGAGCCCGTAGCCTTTGCTTTGGCTTTCTTGGGCCTCCCCAGGCACAGCCCTGTGTCTGAGGAGGAGGGGCCACTCAGTGTGACCTGCTGGGAGCCAGCGATTGCTCAAGGGCAGGGCAGCCAGCCAAATGCTGATAAATCTCTTCCTCTTGGGAAGTGCCAGGCAGCGCCCCAAAAGGGAAGTGATCCGTGGGCCGATCTGCTAATGATTTATTGCCCGGTCCTCAAGCCTGGTACTCATGGCACCAGCTGCAGACAGGCTGTCTGGCAAACCCCTACAGCAGGCACTGGGGAGCCTGAGGTAGGAAATCAAGCTCCCAGCCACCAGCCACCAGCCACCAGCCACTGCCACCACCGTGGCCCTCACTGCCCAGAAAGAGCTGCTTCTGTTTGTTTATCTTTCTTTTCTTTTTTTTCTTTTTTTTTTCTGGAGACGGAGTTTGTGCTGTGTTGCCCAGGCTGGAGTGCAATGGTGCAATCTCAGCTCACTATAACCTCTACCTCCTGGATTCAAGTAATTCTCCTGCCTCAGCCTCCCGAATAGCTAGGATTGCAGGCACCTGCCACCATGCCCAGCTAATTTTTGTATTTTTAGTAGAGACGAGGTTTCACCATGTTGGTCAGGCTGGTCTTGAACTCTTGACCTCAGGTGACCCACCTGCCTCTGCCTACCAAAGTGCTAGGATTATAGGCATGAGCCACTGCGCCTGGCCTGTTTTGTTTTTTGAAGCAGGCACAGGCCACAGAACAGAAGCAAGGCTCTAATGACTAGCACAGGGCAGTCTGCAGAGTGACGTCGACGTGCTCAGCTCTGGAGCTTGCTTGGTGCTATCAAAATTATCTGGAGGCTCTATGCTAACAAGCCAATCGACCGAGAGGAGAAGCCCTACCCTGTTGCGGCTCACCAACTCATCACCACCCTGTTTTAAATATGAGTGAACTCACTGTTTACAAAAGCAATAAAGTACCCATGGTAAAAAGTTTCAAATAGGCTTAAAATGAAAAGTATCTTCCCTTTTCCAGCCTCAGCCCCAAGAAATAAACAATGTCAGAAGTTTCCTGTTTGACAAAATATGTATTTTTTCAAATGCTCTTCAAAAATGAGCTCTCACTAGGGACAGTCTTCTTCAATTTCATTTCCCTCTAATATCTTTTCCTCATGGGGACATACATTTTGTAAGCACCTCCACAGTGCTCTGTTGTATGAGTGTGTTACGATTTACTAATCAGGTGTCTGTGGCCGATCTCAGTTGCTTCTAGTTTTTCACTTTACAATCAAGTGACAATGGACATTCGTAGGTTCTATGCAGTGGTATACTTGTTGGAGTATATTTCTGGCTTTCATGAACACATGCAAAGTTTTTTTAATAACACTTTGAGGGAGGGATGATGGCAGGCATTTTCCAGATGAGGAAAATAAATTTCCAGATTTGCCCTGGGTCACCTATCTGGAGTTTAGAACAACCATGTGTTCAGCAAGGGTTTATTTGTTCAACAGGAGTTATAGGCACGAGCATGAATGTGACTACTGTCATGTCCAGGCACAGCACTGGACACAGGATTAACAAAGCAGATAAAGTTCTGCCCTCTGGGTGCTTACAGTCTCATGAGGGAGCGTGGACATGTTCAAACTGTGCTAAGTGATTTGAAGGAAAAGCCAGAGTGCTATGAAAGATAATATCAAGTAGACTGAGCTTAGATCGTGCAGTCAAGTAGAAGACTTCCTGGAGAAGGCCACAGTTGAGCTCAGCTGTGAGTAGTGAAGAATGTGAGAAGTGAGAAGTTCCGAGGCAGAGGGAGAAGCATGCGCAAAGGCCTAGACTGGAAAAGTTTCTGCTAGTGGTGTTTAAGGACCAGATGGAACATGGGTGTGGCTGGCGAGTGACGGACCAGAGGGAGAGTGGAGAGAGAGGAGGTCCGTGAGACAGACAGGCGCAGGGCCACCCAGGGCCCCAGGGATAATGGAAAGGGATTCTGGATTTGATCAGAACGCCGTGAAAAGAAACTGGGGCCGGAGGAGGGAACCTTTAGCTGTTTTGTTTGAGCCATTTTATGGGGAAGCTTTAGGACATTGTGGTAGAGCCCGGAATAAAACAAACCCAGCCACTAGCAGGGTTTTCACCTTCTGAGTGATAATAATAAAAGCTAAATGGGCTGGATAGGGTGGCTCGCACCTGTAATCCCAGCATTTTGGGAGCCCGAGATGGGCAGATCATGAGGTCAAGAGATCGAGACCATCCTGGCCAACATGGTGAAGCCCCCATCTCTACTAAAAATACAAAAATTAACCGTGCATGCTGGTGCACACCTGTAGTGCCAGCCACTCAGAAGGCTGAGGCAGGGGGATCACTTGAATTCGGGAGGTGGAGGTTGCAGTGAGCTGAGATTGTGCCACTGCACTCCAGCCTGGTGACAGAGCAAGACTCCGTTAAAAAAAAAAAAAAAAAAAAAAAAAAAAAAAGGCTAAAGGTATGGAATAGGCACTATGTGCCAGCTGCTGTGCTTAGTGCTTTTCATGTTACCTACTTGATTCCTGACAATAGCCCTTGGAGGTAAGTCCTGTTGCTATCATCCCCTTTTATATATGAGTAAATTGAGACCAGAGAGATTAAGTAACTTGTCTAAAAGCATCCAGCTAGTTAAGTATCCATGGTACATATGTCAAGATAGACCATATCCTGGGCCATAAAACAAGTCCTAATAAATTTACAAGGACAGCAATTATATGAAGTGTGTTTTCTGACTGCAGTAGAATTAAATTAGGAATAATAAAAATATGTCTAGGAAAACATCAAATGTGTGGAAATTAAATAACACATTTTGAAGTAATTTATAGACCAAAACCAAAATTATACAAGGAAGATTATAACATATTTTTGTTTTTTTGTTTTTTGGGTTTTTTTGTTTGTTTGTTTTTGAGATGGAGTCTTGCTCTGTTGCCCAGGCTGGAGTACAGTGGCATGATCTTGGCTCACTGCAACCTCTGCCTCCCATGTTCAAGCGATTCTCCTGCTCAGCCTCCTGAGTAACTGTGATTACAAGAGTGCATCACCTTACCCAACTAATTTTTGTATTTTTGGTAGAGACATGGATTCACCATGTTGGCCAGGCTGGTCTTGAACTCCTCACCTCAGGTGATGTACCCACCTCAGCCTCCCAAAGTGCTGGAATTATAGGTGTAAGCCACTGTGCCTGGCCTAGATTATAACATATTTTGAACTGAAAGATAAATCCAAATGCAGCGCATTAAAATAATGTCAGATGCAGCTAAAGCAGTGTTTAAAGGGAAACTTATAGCTTTCAATGCTTACATTAGAAAAGAAAAAAAATGTCTAAAGTCAATGACCTAAGTTTCTACCTTAAGAAAATAGGAAAAAAGTAGCCAGGTGCAGTGACAGGCACCTGTAATCCCAGCTACTCCAGAGGCTGAGGCAAGAGAATCACTTGAACCCGGGAGGCAGAGGTTGCAGTGAGCTGAGATTACACCACTGCACTCTAGCCTAGAGGAAAGAGCAAGACTCTGTCTAAAAAAAAGAAAAGAAAATAGGAAACAAGAACAATGTCAATCAAAAGTAAATGTAAGAAAAGAAATGACAATGATAAGGACAAAAACTTATGAAATAAAGCAGACAATAGAGAAAATTAGAAAGTCCAAATTGTTTTCTCTAAAAATAATTAACAAAACTAAAAAGTCCCTAACTAGACATAGACATGAAAAAAAATCAATCATCCATATCAGAAATTTAAAATGGACAGTTACCACAGATCCTAAAAACATTAAAAAATATAATAGGAAAATACTATGGACACCTTTATGCTAATAAATCTAATAAATCAGATGAAATGAGCAAATGTCTTGAAAAATAGAAATTATCAAAATTGACATGAGAGACATAAACTCTAAATAGCCCTAACCCATTTAAAAAATTGAATTTGTTACTTAAAAACTTTTCCCTCCCAAAATATTCCCTGCCCACATGGTTTCACTGGTAAATTCTATCAAACATTTCTGGAAGAAATAACATCAATATTTCATAAATATTTTTAAAATTAGAGAAGGCACAATCATTGCCAACTGTTTTGTAAGTCTGATATATCCTTAAGCACCAAAATTTGACAGACTTTTTTTAAATTGTAAAGTTAACATTTTTATAAGCATACATCAAAAATTAACAAAATAATAGAAAATTGAATCCAACAGTATATACAAATGATAATAAATCATGACTAAGTGGGATTTATTACCCAAAATAAAAGCCCAGTTTTATATTTGAACATCAATCAATGTAATACCAAAAAGTAACAGAATAAAGGTAAAAAATCATGGGATGATTTCAATCGATTCTGGAAAAGCATTTGAAAAAAGAAATTCCACTCATTCAAAGTAAAAACTTACAGCAAACTAGGAATGGTAGGGAGCATCCTCAAACTGCTAAAGGTCACCTATTTTTTTTAAAAAAAAAATTTATAGTGAACATCATTCTCAGTGATGAAAGATTGAATTGTTTCCCCTGAAATGCAGAAAAGGGCAAGGATGCGTGTCTTCACAACTTGTATTCAACATTATTTTCAAGAATCTAGCCAATGCAATAAAGCAAGAAAAAGAAAGAAAAGGCATAATATTTGGAGAGAAAAAAATCACTTTACCACTGCTTTTAGTTGCTATAATAATTTATGCAGAAAATTCAAAAGGATCTATAAAGTAACTACTGGAACTAATTAATGAATTTAGCAATGCCTCAGAAGACAAGTTTAATATACAAAATTAATTATATTCATATATTGGAACATCAAACAACTGATAACATTAAGGAAACAATTCTGTGTATGGTAGTACCAAAATATTAAATACCTAGGAAAAAATCTACCGTAAGACATGCAAGACTTCTACACTGAAAATTACAAAGTAATGCTGAGGAAAATTAAGGAGGACCTAAATAAATGAAAAAATATGTCCTGTTTGGTTTGGAAGACTAAATATTGTTAAGCTGATGCTTTTCTCCAAATTAAGCTACAGATTCAATGCAATCCCAAAAGAAATTTTGGACCAGGTACGGTGACTCACGCCTGTAATCCCAGCACTTTGGGAGGCCGAGGTGGGCAGATCATGAGGTCAAGACATCGAGACCATCCTGGCCAACATGGTGAAGCCCTGTCTCTACTAAAAATACGAAAAAATATTAGCTGGGTGTGGTGGCGCGCGCCTGTAGTCCCAGCTACTCGGGAGGCTGAGGCAGGAGAATTGCTTGAACCTGGGAGGTGGAGGTTGCAGTGAGCCGAGGTCGTGCCACTGCACTCCAGCCTGGAGCCTGGTGACGGTTGTCTCAAAAAAAAAAAAAAAAGAAATTTTAGAAAGTATTCTAGTGGAAATTGACAAATTAATTTCCACTAGAAAATGGGTATAGAATAACAAAAGCAATTTAAAAAAAGAAAAATTTGGATAATCTATATTATTTGCTTTTAAGACTTACTATAAAGCTACAGTAATCACGACAGTTTAGTATTAGTGAAAATATAAACATATAGCTCAGTGGAACAAATTAGAAAGTCCATAAATTGACACACATGTATTTGGTCAGTTGTTTTGACACAAGAGCCAAGGCAATTCTGTGAGAAAAGATGACTTTTTGACAAATGATGCTAGATAAATATACAAGAAAAAAGTGAATATTGACACATAACCTACACCATGTATAAAAATTGAGTCAAAATGAATTATAGACCCAATGTAAAACTTAAAACCACAAAACTTCTAAAAGAAACTACAGGAAAATATTTTTCATCCTATTTCTTAAATAAAACCCAATAAGCACAAACATTTAAAAGAAAGAATGAGGAATTAGACTTCAATTAAAATAAAACCCTTTTGTGCTTTGAAAGATATCAAAAAAGTGAAAATTGTCTGTAATCCAGTGAGAATATAGGCAAAGATTTTTTAACAGATACTTCTATGAGAATGGCTCATAAGCACATGAAAAGCTACTCAACACCTTTAGTCATCAGGGAAATGTAAATTGAATGACAATGAAATACAACTACATACACACTAGAATGGCTGCAATGAGTGGTGTGTTGGTAAATGGTTAACAGCTGTTCTGGGCAGCGTAGAGGCCAAGGAAGTCTGATTGGTAGCATTTGCCAATTTCTATGGAGTAACTATTTCCACCATGGTTGACTTCAAGCTACCAACAAGGAGTCACTGAACCCAGAACTTGGAAAAGATGCATAGAGTTGACTCCCACAAGCTGGTGCAAGCTGGGTCCAGCACACCACTGGCTAAAATCTTTAAGACTATACCAAGTGCTGACAAAGATGTGAGACAGCTAGAACTTTCATGCACTGCTATAAGGGATGTAAGAAGGTAAAACCACTTGGCAAAAATGGTTTTGCAGTTTTTTTAAAAAGTTAAACCTCATCTGCCATGCTGCTCAGTCATTCAACTCCCAAGTGTCCAGCTACACATGGCTGTTCACAACAGCTTTATTTGTCCTAGCCAAAACTGGAAACAATGCAAATGTCTATCAGCAGATAATTGTACTCTGTGACATTCATACACTGAAGTGTTAACCAGCAATAAAAAGGAATGAACTGTTGATATGTGAACTATGTGGATGAATCACAAAAATCACTGTGCTGAGTGACAGAAGCCAGACAACAAAAAGAGTTCATGAGAAATGATTCAATATATAAAGTTTTTTGTTTTATTTTTGTTTGGTTTTTTTTATTATTTATTTTTTTCAAGATGACGTGTCACTATATTTGTCAGGCTGGTCTCAAACTCCTAACCTCAGGTGGTCCATCCTCCTGAGCCTCCCAAAGTGCTGGGATTACAGGCACGAACCACTGCACCCAGATGCCTGTTTTTTTTTTAAAGTATACATGAATAGAGTGACAAAACATGTCAGTGGTTGGCTGGTAAAGGGATTGAAGGAAGGCTGGATTACAAAGATCACAAAGGTCATCTTTGGTGGTCAAGGAACTGTTTATAATCTTGATTGTGAAGATGGATTCATGGCATATACATGTGCCAAAACTGATCACATTGTACACTTTAAATGTATGCCATTTAGTGTACTTTAATTGTATCTCAGCAAAGTTGAAAAATATTTTCAAAGGCAAACACCAGGGTTTGACCCCAAAACATGGAAATGGGAGAACTGAGAGAGATTCTGGGTTTGCAGTTCAACAGGCTCATCAGGTGGCTTCTGTAAAGTGTGAGACCTACTAAAGAAGAAGCCCCCAAATTAGATCAGGTGGGACAAGTTTAATTCCTAATGTCGATAGAGGAAGGTGTGTTTAGACTTCAAAGTGGGGTTTGAGGAGTTTTAACACTCAAGCAGTAGTGTTTGCATGTTCTAAATTCAGCTGTGCTAGGTGCTCTCACCTGCATGGAGATTTGACTAACGTTTCCCAGCTTGGATGTGGCAAAGCTGGGGTAGTTGACGCAGTGCAGCTGAAAGCTACAGGACTAGCTTCACCTCCACCACTTTCTAGCTGGGTCTCTCTGTATTATTTATCTTAAAACAACCACGATCATTTATTTTACTCATGATTTTGTAATCTGGGCAGGGCTTGATGGGAATGGAGAGTTTCTTCTCCATGCAGGGTCAGCTGGGGTTCTCCGATGGAGGCTGAAGGATCCACTTTCAAGCCACCCGATTTCCACCTGGTAGCTCTGGCACAGTTGTAGGGATCTCCATAGAAATCTTGCCATGGGCTGCCCTTGAGGGCTTTCTTGCAGCACAGTGGCTGCCTTCCAGGAGAGAGTGTTAAGAAGCACCAGGCTGAAGTTGCAGTTCTTTTAATGATCTAGCACAAGTACAAAGTGTTACCTTGACAACCGGATCAACTTCATCGTTTAACACCCTCCCTCTTGTCATCCTCTTCCAGCCATCCTGTTCTTTATTTCTCTCTCAAATTCCAGGTGTGTTCCTGTTTCAGTGTGTCTGCACCTTCTGTCCCCTCTGCCTGAAATACATCCTCCTGCCCCACAGAACTGCCTCCTTCCCACCCTGCAAGTCTCAGCCAGACGTCTTCATCTCAGAGAGGCTTCCCTGTCTCCTTGTGCCCCCGACTCTTGTGACTCTCGCCTGCACTGTGCAACAAACAGAACTTTCTGCAGTGATTGAAGCATTCTTTCTCTGTAACATTTGATGCAGTGGCCACTATCCATGAGACTCCTAGCACTCAGAAGGTGGCAAGTATGACTGCAGAACTGCATGTTAAATTTTATTTAATTGTAACAAATTGAAATTTAAAGTAGCAGCCGGGTGTGGTGGCTCACACCTGTAATCCTAGCACTTTGGAGGCCGAGGGGGGCAGATCACAAGGTCAGGAGTTTGAGACCAGCCTGGCCAATATGGTGAAACCTCATCTCTCAAAAAACAAAAAAAGAAAAGAAAAGAAAATTAGCTAAAGAAATGTAGCTAGTTGCTACCATATTTGGAGCGATCAGCTCTATCCTATTACTCCATCTTATTTTATTTTTAATTTTTGGTTTTTAAATTTTTTATTTTTAATTTTGGTGAGTAACTAGTAGTTGTATATACTTATGGGGTACATAAGACATTTTCATACAGGCATGCAATGGAATAATCACAACAGAAAAAATGGGGTATCTATCACCCCAAGCATTTAGCCTTTATGTTTCAAATAATCCAATTATACTCTTTTAGTTATTTTAAAATGTACAATTCCATCTTGTCTTCCTCATGAATAGTTATCAGTATTCACAATTATTTACACATCTTAAAAATTGTAGTAAGAATACTTAACATGAGATCTACCCTTTTTACAGATTTTTAGGTACATAATATGGTATTGTTATCTATAGGTATCTAATTTATTTTATGTTTTCAACTATTTAACTCTATAAAAAATGGCCAGATTGCTAGAATAAACCTGTGTCTATCTTTTATCTGGATTAATTAATTTATTTTTTTTGAGATGGAATTTCCCTCTTGTTGCCCAAGCTGGAGTGCAATGGCGTGATCTTGGCTCACTGCAACCTCCAACTTCGGGGTTCAAGAGATCCTCCTGCTTCAGCCTCCGGAGTAGCTGGGAATATGGGCGTGTGCCATCATGTTGGGCTAATTTTTGTATTTTCAGTAGAGACCTTTAGTAGAGACCTTGTCAGCCAGGCTGGTCTCAAACTCCTGACCTCAGGTGATCCACCCATCTCGGCCTCCCAAAGTGCTGGGATTACAGGTGTGAGCCACCGTGCCCTGCTGATTGTTAACATGTTGTCAAATATTCTTTATTTTCAGTGAGGAGGAGGAACAAGTTTAGGAGATCTTCTGTACAACACGGTGACTATAATTAATAACAATGTATTGTATACTTGAAAATTGCTAAGAAAGTAGATTTTAAATGTTCTTATCCCAAAAAGGATGTGTATCAGTATTGCATATGTTATTTAGTTTGATTTAGTCACTCCAAAATGTAGGTATATACATCCAAAAATCATTTTGCATATCGTAAATATATACAATTTCTGTCCATTAAAAATTTTTAAAGTATGCTTTCTCTTCTATGTGGGCATAGATAATCCTTTTGAAGGGCTGGTTGAACAATTTGAGAGTCAGCTGCAGACATCATAGCACTTTAGCCCTAAAACATATCAGCATGCGTCTCCTAAGAATAAGGACATTCTCCTACATAACCACAATGCCATTATCACATTCAAGAAATTTAACACTGACACAATCCTTCTATCTAATATTGATTCATACCACCATTTGGCACATAGTCCCTATTCAACTTTCACAAATTGTCCAAGAATGTCTTTCCTGGCAGTTTCTTCTTCCAGTCTGGGATATGGTCCAGAACCACATCTTGTGTTTGTCTTGTCTCCTTACTGTCTTTGTATCTGGGACAGGTCTTAGTTTTTCCTTCTTTTATGAGTTTGGCATTTTCTAACGGCAAGGACAATTGCTTTAGAAACATCTTCGGTTTCGTTTTGTTTTTCTGTTTCCTCATGACTGAATTTAGGGGATGCATTTTTGAGCAAAAGTACTTAGTGATCCGGTGTTCTTTTCAGTTTGTTGTAGCAGGAGGCACACGATGCCAGTTTGTCCTATTATTGAGAATATTCACTGTGATCACTTGTCAAAGATGATACTCCCAGAGCACTCCATTGTGAAGGTACTACTTTTCCCCTTGGCAAACTATAACTAATATGTAGGAAGAGCCTATGTGAATATGTGAACATTCTGCTTCTCATCAAGTTTTCATTCAATAGTTTAACATTCGCTGATTCATACCTGAGTCAGTTATTGCCGGGGACTTGCAAAATGGTTTTTTCTCTTTATTTCCTTCTAAATTTATTTATTTATTTATTTGAGACAGTATCTCACTTTGTCGCCCAGGCTGGAGTGCAGTGGCTCGATCTTGGCTCACTGCAACCTCTGCCTCCCAGGTTAAAGTGATTCTCCTGCCTCAGCCTCCTGAGTAACTGGGACTACAGGTGCACACCAAGCCCGGCTAATTTTTGTGTGTTTTCTTTAGTAGAGGTGGGGTTTAGCCATGTTGGCCAGGCTGGTCTTGAACTCTTGACCTCAGGTGATCTGCCCATCTTGACCTCCCAAAGTGCTGGTATTACAGGTGTGAGCAACCATGCCCCGCCTGTTTCCTTCTAAATTTATTAATTGGCATTCTACTTTAAAGAAAAGCTTTCCCTCCCCCTTTAATATGAATATATTTATTTATTTGAATTAGGATGGACTCGGGATTTTATTCAGTGTATTATCATCTATTACTGTGATTATTCACTTTGATCTTAAAATAGTATCCAGATCAGGTCAGTGGGGGCTCCTGTAAGCTGGTGTCTATGTTCTTTTGACCTGTCTTTATCAGTCTTTGCGGTCTTACCTTATTTTCTGGCACAGTAAGCTGCTCCAGGCTTACCTTGTTTGTTTCCTTGTTAAAACGCTTACTAGGTGTGAAATACTAGCTGTGTTTCTCCTACTAGAAGGTAAGCTCTTCTCTGCTACCATTCTGAGCACTTAAATCCTTAGGTACAAATCGACCAAGAGAAACCCTAGAAATCCACTTCTAAAACTCATAAAGATTATTCCACATGAACAGCTAAGAAAGTTCAAATTCCATGCATTTCTTAGTTGTTCGATCATAACAGCAGAGTGTAAAGCTAGCAAGGCAACCTAAGTGGTTATGAACTTGGGCCATGGGGATAGACCTTCCCAGCTTCCTCTCTGAACTGTAATACTTCTTAAATGTAGACTTGGATAAGTCACTTCTCTGAGTTTCAGTTTCATCTTTAAAATGGGACACTACTAATGTACGTGTAGCCACATGGTTGTCACAAGGACTATGAGAGTAGATGTAAAGCACTTAGCACAGTGCCTGGAATGTGATAGATGACCAATAAATAGTAGCTGTTATTATCTGTATATTTTCTCATCTCATCTTCCCAGCAGTTCCGTGAGGTGACACTATTTACAGATGAGGAAACAGTGAAGTTCAGAGTGGTTAAGTAAATGTCCATGGTCACACTGCTAGATGGTGAGGAAGCACAGGTGGGAACAAATGAAGAGCTTGTTCCAGGTTTAAAGAGTGGGGAATTAGGGGTAGGGAGTTTTGGAAGGAGCTCAAATGGAGCAGATCCCTTTCACCCAACTCCCTTGCACCTGTTTAGACAGGGAGAGTAACTGTCCATTGTACAATGTTGGAGGTACTCAGTGAATTTTTACTCTCAGGGACTCATCTGTGACACCACAGACCATCTGATGCCAGACTAAGAAAGGCAGCAGAATAGTGGTTAATGAAGATCATGAACTTGAGTTTGATCTGGGTTTGCATTTTGGTGGGAAACCTTGGGTAAGTTATCTAACCTCTCTGTGTCTCAGTTTCCTCATCTGCAAAATCTCAGGGCATTTGCACTGGCTGTTCCCTCTGCTTGTAATACTGTTTCCCTGACACCCGCATGGTTAACACCTTTATCTTCCTCACATCTCTATGCAAATCGCTAAGGCCTACCTTGGCCACCTTACTTAAAAATCAAATTCATCCTGCCCATCCTATTCCTTTTTTAATTGCTCTATGTTTTCCATAGTACTTATCACTAACACTACATCACTTTTTAAAATTATCTGTATTGCTTATTGTCTTTCTCACCTCATTAGAAAGAATGTCCTCTGCATTAGAAAAGGGATTTTGGTCTATGAATCACTGTCGTATTTCCAGCACTGAGCAAAGTACCTGTGCATAGTAGTAGCTCAGTAAGTATTCCTGTTGTTGTTACTGTAAACAAACCAGACCAAGGGCTAAGTTTGAAAGAAAAGCTCAAAGCAAGCAATGTTATCAAGTCGTTCTGATGTTCATGTCCCTCTGGAAGTTGATCACAATTTTCATGTCAAATTCCTATCATTTTTAGTTCTAGCCTGAGGCCTCCAAATATAGCCAGGATGTCCTCCATCTGTACCATGAGGGGTAGCAATGCATTGTAGCAATGCAGAATACCTTGGGCCGCATCCCAGATTAACTGGATCAGGATTTGCTTTGTTCTAACATCCCTGGGGTGACCTCTGAATACTGCATATTCAAGGTGGAGAAGTGCTAACTTAGATCACTTTCTGCTTTTCTGGAATCTTTCTCTTTTCTAGCTCCCCAAGCCTTCACCCATCTCTCCTCTCCCTCGCTTCTAACACAGTTCAAAGCTTCTTTTCTTTGCAAGTTTCATTTCTGCAAGCAATCACTCCCTAATCCAAATCCCTCTTAGTTCTGTGCCTCTGCTGCTCTGAGCACACGGTCCACATTCCTCCGTCTACTAATCTTATCTCCCTGGGTTCCTCTTCACTAAACGGCAAGCATGTTGAGGGCAGGGCCTCGTCCCGTTTATCTCCTGATTCTAATTTCTTCGTCTACCTTAACTTAATT
This sequence comes from Plecturocebus donacophilus, assembly GCA_004027715.1. Classification (NCBI taxonomy): domain Eukaryota; kingdom Metazoa; phylum Chordata; class Mammalia; order Primates; family Pitheciidae; genus Plecturocebus; species Plecturocebus donacophilus. The sequence continues at coordinate 79,812 of PVKP010001894.1, forward strand.
AGAATCTGGCAGAGGAGCAAAGAGATCATTTTGTCTTTGTCTCCTTTGTTTATTCTGAGGATCTAAGAGGTTTCATCAGGCGTTGTTTCCTACGTTCTTAGGTCTTCAACTGCATGCTTCTAAAGGCAGGGCCATTCTGTCTCCGACTTTTCACTGTACTCAAACGTGCTTCTCTTGCCAGTCTCCCAGTGACGTGCCTGCCAGGGAAATTAACTTGGTTGAGACAAAATTCTTGTAAATAAGCTCACGGTCTTATAGAGGGAACAGACTCCTCCTGCCCCTGTACCCTCCACCCCACACAACAAGGGTCTTCCAAATCAGTGGAAAACTGTCTAAATGTCCATCCACAGGAATAAAACATTTATGGCACAATCATACTGTAAAAATTTTTAAAGCGAATGAGATAAATATGAAATTACCACCAGGGAAAGCTCTCTAGGGCATGATGAATGAACAAAAAAAATCTTGCAAAATATGTGCCATTTGATAGCAATCATTCTTTAAACATAAACATATTTACATTTATCACATGCGAAAAGTTTTGAAAGCACACAACAAATTAATGACAATGACCAAAGGAGACTTCAGCTTTGTCTATAATGTGTTTATTTTTATTATTATTTTATTATGGTTATTATTTGAGACGGAGTCTCACTCTGTCACCTAGGCTAGAGTGCAGTGGCACGATCTTGGTTCACTGCAACCTCTGCTGCCTGGGTTCAAGCGATTCTCCTGCCTTAGGCTCCCAAGTAGCTGGGATTACAGGTGCCTGCCACCGCGCCAGGCTTTTTTGTATTCTTAGTAGAGACGGGGTTTCACCAACTTGGCCAGGCTGGTCTTGAACTCCTGACCTCGTGATCAAAGTGCTGGGATTACAGGCGTGAGACACCATGCCCTGCCTACATGTGTGTTTGTTTTTACGTGGAGAATATATGTATGTGTCATTTGTGTAATTGTAGAATTCATAGTAATTTAAAAACATAACAATATTAAATTGATTTAAATTTTAAAAGTAAAATGGGGCAAAAGAAATTAAGGTTGCCAGAGCTGGGAGGTAGGGAGACAGCAGGGGCTTTGGGAATGACTCCACATGGCTTGGCTCTGACCGTTCCCAGTTTATGAGACTAGCAGAGGTTAAGTGACTTGGAGTTCCCTCATTATCCAGTAAGGTTGACTGACTGGCACAGTGCTTTGCACTAAATGTGGAGTGGTGTCTGAGTGGAGGATGAGACAGTGTTTCCTCACCCTCTCCAGGTTAGGTGTGGCTTCCCCATCTGCACCGATTTACCTAATCTGATCTGCATTAATTCTTTTTTTAATGAAGGCTTTTGTCTCCTGCTCCAAGACTCTCTTCCCTGAGGTGATGGAGACATAGCGGTCCTCTCTTTCCTTAAGGACAATCACTTGCCAACTCTTGGTCCCTTTTTTTTTTTTTTGACGGAGTCCAGGCTGGAGTGCAGTGGTGCAATTTTGGCTCACCGCAACCTCCTCTTCCTGGGTTCAAGCGGTTCTCTTGTCTGTCTCCTGAGTAGCTGGGATTACAGGCACCTGCCACCACACCCGGCTAATTTTTGTATTTTTAGTAGAGACGAGGTTTCACTATGTTGGCCAGGCCGGTCTCAGACTCCTGACCTCAGGCCATCCACTCACCTCAGTCTCTCAACTTTCTGGGATCACAGGCATGAGCCAGTGCCCAGCCTCTTGCTCGCTTTTATTTGCTTTTCCACAAACTTCTATCTTTGGCCCAATATCTAACTTTACAAAAGGAACCATAAACTAACCCGGCCCCCCAATATTAGGAGCTGTAGCCTAGAGATCTAGATTACCAGCCCCTTCTCCCAAGTTCTCAGCCTCTCCATAAGCCCCAACCCACTCACACACATGTAGGCCAGACCAGTGTCCTCAGCACAGGTCTGATAAGGCATCGCCCTGGGGATATGGGGTCTCTAATTTTGATGACTCAGACATTCCAAGGAAAGTGCAAAGAATCATTTCATGAGGAAGCCAAGCAGAGCACATAAAATGAAAGAACACCAGCAACGATAAAAACAAAAAATTGATTTCAGAAGTGTCCACATACTCATTTCAAAAAAATATAAAGCTGAAAATTGTCTCCCGGGAAATGCACATCTGGAATTGATGAAGCGAGGACAAGATAGTGCCTTGGAGCACCTTGCAGAGTACTTAGTATACAGTGTGCTGGGGACAGGAGCTTGAAGCAAAGTATGATCCTTGAAGATGTCCCAGATAGCTGGTGGAATGAACTGAGTAAAATTGAACAGAGAAGGTTTTAGTCTTTCTTAAAACAAGAGCATCTAGCCCTGGAAGAAATGATGCAACATCAGAATGTCTTAAAAGGCCAAACATGTAAATCAACTCTGCGTTGCGTGTTTATTCCAAGAATGAGCACAGTAGACATAGCAGAACCAGGTTTGGAAATGGCATCTCTGATTTTGTTTGGCCAAATTTGCCAAGCATAATAGATTATGAGCCCTTATGGGTGTTCCCAAGTAATTACACTTAATTGTTTGTGGAGGATCTATCAGCTACAGGCCCAATTAATTAAATGCAGGCACACAAGTCAGATTGGAAAGAAAGAAGGAGGGCTGGGTTCCTTTTAGAACTAAGCCCGTGTTATTTTACTTTGTTTTGAAAAGCCATATGGGGAACACACCTGATAACAGTAGCTCCTATGGAACATTCCATCAAGATATGGCGGGCACTACTCACAGCACTGGGACTTCCCAGGACCCTGCAGAACTCAGAGACTCTTACTCCTGGGGAGGGAGGGAGAAAGGAGAGGAAGGCAGGAACAGGGCTTGCTTCACCAACACAGTGGAAAGGAGAGAAGGCAGGTGGAGAACAGGCCAGCGTGATTGTAAAGTCTAATGAACTGAAGTTCAAGGCAGTCCTAAGGAGCACTTTTAATACTGACCTTATACTTAATAGCTTACCATAGCCTTGAATTCCTGGGTTTAAGTAATCCTCCTGTCTCAGTCTCCTGAAGAGCTAGGACTGTGGGCCACCAGGCCTGGCTAATTAGTATTAGTATTAGTATGATCATTATACTGGCAATCATTAGTATAGTCATTATATTTCAGTCCAAATATAATACTATTTGGACTTGATGTAGGAGACCTCAAGGGGAATAGGTGATTTCTAAAGACAAGCTTTCCTGCATAACCACCATTCGTAGACACACAATTTTTATAATATTCAAGAGATGCTTCTTTTATCATTGACTTTACATTTTTTCTTTCTTTCTTTCTTACTTTATTTCTCTCTCTTTTTTTTTTTCGGAGACAGAGTTTTACTCTGTTGTCCATGCTGGATTGCAGTGCTGCAATCTCAGCTCACTGCAACCTCTGACTCCTGGGTTCAAGCAATTCTCCTGCCTCAGCTTCCCAAGTAGCTGAGATTACAGGCACCTGCCACACACCTGGCTAATTTTTGTATTTTTAGTAGAGACAGGGTTTCACCATTCTGGCCAGGCTGGTCTCAAACTCCCTACCTCAGGCAATCTGCCCACCTCAGCCACCCAAAGTTCTGAGATTATAGGCGTGAGCCACCATGCCTGGCTTTTTTTTTTCTTTTGAGATGGAGATTTTTTTTTTCTCTCTTGTTGCCCAGGCTACAATGCAATGGCTCAATCTCGGCTCACTACAACTTCCACCTCCCAAGTTCAAGTGATTCTCCTGTCTCAGCCTCTCGAGTAGCTGAAATTACAGGCATGAGCCACCACACCTGGCTAATTTTGTATTTTTAGTAGAGATGGGGTTTCACTATGTTGGCAGGCTGGTCGCAAACTCCTGACCTCAAGTGATCCACCCACCTAAGCCTCCCAAAGTGCTGGGATTACAGGCATAAGCCACTGCGGCTAGCCTACATTTTTCTTTTGAATTGATAAGGCAGTTTCCAAATGTCTCCTGCCCTTTTACACTGTTGCCACCATTTCATATCTGAGTATTTTTGTCACCTACACCAGCACCATCTACCAGACCCCCAGCTGCCCACCCATGCAGCAAGTGACTTCTTATTCTCTTAAGTAATTGACATAATAATTTGCACATAATCGACAGTGCAAACCATAGAAGATGCAACGCTGCAATTTTTCATTTGCCAGTCTTAAAATGCCCCCCACCCAATTTCCCTTTTCAGCCTATGCACCCTAATTTTTTTTTTTTTTGAGACTGAGTCTCGCTCTCTCGCCAAGCTGGAGTACAGTGTGGCACAATCTTGGCTCACCGCAACCTCTGTCTCCCAGGTTCAAGTGATTCTCCTGCCTCAGCCTCCAGAGTAGCTGGGATTACGGCCGCATGCCACCATGCCCAGCTAATTTTTGTATTTTTAGTAGAGATGGGGTTTCACCATGTTGGCCAGGTTGGTCTAGATCTCTTGACCTCAGGTGATCCACCCACCTCAGCCTCCCAAAGTGCTGGGATTACAGGCATGAGCCACTGCACCTGGTTTATACATCCTAATTTTCTTTCTTTCTTTTCTTTTTTTTGAGACAGGGTCTTGCTTTGTCACCCAGGCTGGAGTGCAGTGACTCGATCTTGGCTCACTGCAACCTCTGCCTCCTGGGTTCAGGTGATTCTCCTGCCTCAGCCTAAGTAGCAGTAGCTGGGACTACAGGTACCCGCCACCACGCCTGGCTGATTTTTGTATTTTTATTAGAGATGGAGTTTCACCATATTGACCATGCTGGTCTCAAACTCCTGACCTTGTGATCCGCTGGCCTTGGCCTCACAAAGTGCTGGAATTACAGGCATGAGCCACCGTGCCCGGTCCCATCCTAATTTTCTTAGTGCTATCCCAGAATTAGTGTTCACAAAGTCATTCATTCTATAAGCATTTCCTTTCCCAGGGCATCTCTCACTAGTGGCTGGAAGTCAGCTCTCCTATCAGAGACAGAGTACAGGTTGCTAGCAGAAAAGAAGCCACAGGGATGCTGTGTTCTTTGAAGTATTTAACTTTTGGACGCCTGGCAGGTTTCCAGGTAGGGTGATACAGGCTTTTTTGGTTAAGTCGGGTCAACTAGCCTTTGTTAGAGAGGCTCGGCCCTGTAATTGCTTTCAGAGGCCACCCTGATTGCCTCTCTGAGAGTCTCAGATTTAACTCTGCACTGCAGCAGGTATCCACCCTGCCTCAGAATTGGTGTTAAGACACCTGCTTCAGAGCCCTGCCTGCGGATTAGTGACAGACATGCATGGAGTGCTCTGAAATCCGAAGCTGAAAGATGGAGATTTCTTAAAGACATTATCTCAATCTCTCCACAGACAGAAAAAAGCCAGCCCAGGCAAAGCAGATGGCATCAGGGAGACGCTGAAATGGGTAGAAGCAGGTGGTGAAACATTGTTAAGGACCACACAGAGGCAGGATAAAGATCCCTCTGGCAACCATTTCCATCTGCCCTAGCCCCTCCTAAACCTACAAACTTCTCCTAATTCTAGAATCATTTTGGGTCTAGAACTTATCCCATGTCTCAGGAATCAAGCAAAGGATGGCAGAGCTATGATCAAAATGTGAGGGATTAATTAAGCCATGCCACCATATGGAAAGACAGCTTTATGATTCAAGCACAAACGATGACACAACAGGATCGAAGAGTCCTTGACACCTCGTTTGGCTGTTTGTTTCCATGGGAGTTCCCTTCTAGAACCAATGTCTGTTGCTCATCCTAGCTGGAATGGGCCTGAGACATGCAGCAGCTACTCTCTGCTTAAAATGGCAGCTAGTTACTAAGAGCCTAGAATGAGCCAGGTTGTACACTGCCCATGAGCTCAGATGGGAGTGAGCTTAACTTTGCCTAATGGTTTTTGGGTGTTTGTACTACATTCACCATCTTCTGGACTATGGAGACCTGAAGAGGATCAAGGACCTTATTTTACCTTAAATTTTATTTATAGGGTCTCACTGTGTTGCCCAGGTTGGAGTGCAGTGGTGCAATTATAGCTCACTGTAGCCTTGAATTCCTGGGCTCAAGCAATCCCCTTGCCTCATCCTCCTGAATAGCTAGGACTAGAGGCCACCATGCCAAGGTCTTTAAAAAACAATTTTTTTTTTCTTTTTGGCCAGGCAGTGGCTCATGCCTGTAATCCCAGCACTTTGAGAGGCTGAGGCGGGTGGATCACTTAAGTTCGGGAGTTCAAGACCAGCCTGGGCAACATGGTGAAACCGCATTTCTACCAAAAAATATATACAAAAATTAGCCAGGCATGGTGGTACGCACATGTAGTCCCAGCCACTTGGGGTGACTGAAGCAGGAAGCTGTCTTGAGCTCGGGAGGCTGAGGCTGCAGTGAGCCATGTTCACGCCACTGCACTCCAGCCTGGGCAACAAAGTGAGACCCTGTCTCCAAAAATGAAACAAAACAAAACAAACTAATATAAATAGATATAGTAGAGACAGTTCCTTGCTATATTGCTCAGGCTGGTCTCAAACTCCTGACCTCAAGTGACCCTCCCACCTCAATCTTCCAAAGTGTTGGGATTACAAGCATGCCCAACCAAGCCTGGCTGAGGCTTTCTTTATAGCTTTGCTTCTTTCAAGGCCTAGAGGTCAGACCTAGCTGTCTACATGCAAAAGATGATCCAGTAGCCGTGTATCGGTTGCTTCTAACCACAGGCACCACAGAACCAACCACTAGCCTTAGGAGTTCCTGGTTATTAAATTCAGTGTGCCTAAACATGCACAGTGTACGAGGGGAATAAAGAGATTGGAGAGAAGAAAGTTCTCATTCTAAATTTCACTTCTGCCATTCGTAATAATAATAATACAATAACTATTAAATGTTTCGAGCATACACTTTGCATGAGATACTTTCTGTACATTATTGCAGTTTATCCTCACAAGAATCTATAAAGTGCACATTGTTATTAGCCCCAATTTATACATGAGAAAACTAAAAACTGAGAACCCAAGGTGATACAGCTAGTAAGTAATAGAGCCAACATTACTTTCAACAGGGTCAATTATTTTCAGGGTGGCCAACCATTCTTGTTTTCCTGGAACTTAGGGTTTCCTGAGACATGGAACTTTCAGTGCTAAAATGGGGCAAACTGGAATAAGTCACCCTAATTATTTTCTGAGTACATTTTATTAATACAACAAAGAGTTGGTTAATTTATGAGTTTTTTTTCATATCAAGTTTTAGAAATCACAGCTTTGAGTATTCTTTCTTGATTTAAATTCTGTTCCTCATTTTCCATCGCAAAAATACCTAATTTACATATATATTTTTCTAGTGATAATATTCATTTGAATTGGATTGTTAAAAAAATAATCTGTATTTATCAGCTAATGCATGATAAAACCATATAGAATTCTCATAAGTGATCCCAAGATTTCATTGCTCATCTTATTACTAATCTGATCCTTCCATAAACTTGTCATCACTTTTTCTACTAACTAGCCACATAATTGACAGTGCAAAGAGCAAATATCACAATCAAAACAGATTAGTTAAACTCACCTGTGATTAAAATAGTACATCAAAATGGTGGGGATAGAGTCTAGCTTTAATTGCAGCAAAAACAAATGATAAGTTGGGCCTAATTAAACTAGAGAGCTTCTGCATAGTAAAAGAAACTATCAACAGAGTAAACAGTTTACAGAATGGGAGAAAATATTTGCAAAATTTGCATCTGACAAAGGTTTAACATCTAAAAATTGATATGGAATTTAAAGAATCAAACAAGCAGAAAACAACCTTGCTAAAAAATGGGAAAAAGACATGAAAAGACACTTTTCAAAAGACATACAAGTGTCCACCAAACACATGAAAAAATGCTCTTTGTGGCTAATCATCAGAGAAATGCAAATCAAAATCACAATGAGATACCATTTTATACCACTAAGAATGGCTACTATTAAAAAGCCAAAAAATAGCAGATGCCAGTGAGGCTGCAGAGAAAAGGAAAGTCTTATACACTGCTGGTGGGAATGTAAACTAATTCAGCCACTGTGAAAAGCAATTTGAAGTTTCTCAAAGAACGTAAAACATAACTACCATTTGACCCAGCAATCACATTACTGGGTATATATCCAAAAGAAAACAGATCTTTTTAGCAAAAAGATACCTGCTCTCACATGTTCATCACAGCAGTATTCACAATAGCAAAGACATGAAATCAACCTAGGGGCACATCAGTGGTGGACTGAATAAAGAAAATGTGGTACATATACACCATGGAATACTATGCTGCCATAAAAAATGAAATCATGTCCTTTGTAGCAACATAGATGCAGCTGGAGGTCATTATCCTAAGCCCATTAGTGCAGGAGCAGAAAACCAAAGACTACATGTTCTCACTCATAAGTGGGAGCTAAACAGTAGACTCTGATGGACAGAAAGGTGGCAACAATAGAAACTGGGGACTTGTAAAGAGGGAGGGGAGGAAGGGGAGCAAGAGTAGAAAAACGAACTATTGGGTACTATGCTCAGTACCTGTGTGATGCGATTATTTATACTCCAAACCTCAGCATCATGCTATGTACCCAGGTAACAAACTTACACATGTACCCCCTGAATCTAAAATAGAAGTTGGAAAAGGGGGGAAAAAAAGAGCCTGGCTTTGTGAGAAAAACCACACTTTTTTTTTTTTTTTTTTTTTTTTCAGAGAGAGAGTCTCACTGGGTCACCCAGGCTGAAGTATAGTAGTATGATCATAGCTCACTATAACCTTGAACTCCTGGACTCAAACAATTCTGCCTCAGTCTCCCAAGTAGCACTACCACACCTGGCTAATTTTAATTTTAATTTTTTTTGTAGAGATGGAGTCTCACTATGTTGCCCAGGCTGGTCTTGAATTCCTAGCCTCAAGTGATCCTCCTGCCTTGGCCTCCTAAAGTGTTGGGATTATGGGTATGAGCCACTGTGCCTGGCCAAACATATATGTAAAATGTTTTATTCTTCTTATAGTCAACAAATATTATAAATTTCCTACTTTGTGCCTGGTGCTCTATAAGATGCTGAGACGCAGTGGTTAACAGGACACAGTTCTTGCTTTCCTTGCCAGCAGAGTTGATCCTAACAACCAATTACACAATTAATTATTTGATCTCAGTGATGATCCAGACTACACAGAAGTATGGGGAGTACCAGGGCCTGTGGGTGGGGACACTTAGCATAGCAAGGTGATGACTCCAGGAACCTGCAAGGATGAAATCAGAACTCTGTGCCTGACTCAGAGGTGGTGTCTGAGAGGTCAGGTGAGGACAGAATGTAGCGCCTCCTGCATGTAGGCCTTCCAAGGATTAAAATGAAGACGGCGTGAATCCAGGGTTATTAGGAAGGGGATTGTGGAAGGGGGGTGAACAGAGAAGATGCCACATGGTTGAGAACACCTATGTCACTTGACATTATCACAAATTAGAAAAAAGTAGAGCTGCTCAGATCCCTAGAAAGTAATTATAGTGTCACAATTTCTGGGGCAAATGAGAATATGTGTTTGTGTATATGGAGGCATGAGGCATTTTTATTTAACTCTTATTACAATTCTTTCCATTGCAATCATGATCATTGTTTTACACATGAAGAAACTGAGGTTCAGCGAGGGGAAGCTGGAAAGTCACCCAGATAGAAAATAACTAAATAGGCCAGGCGCAGTGACTCATGCCTGTAATCCCAGCATTTTTGGAGGACGAGGCGGGCAGATCATGAGGTCAGGAGTTCGAGACCAGCCTGACCAACATGGTGAAATCCCGTCTCTACTAAAAATACAAAAATTAGTCAGGCATGGTGGCGCCTGTAATCCCAGCTACTCAGGAGGCTGAGACAGGAGAATCACTTGAACCCGGGAGGGGAAGGTTGTAGTGAGCTAAGATGTTGCCACTTCACTACAGCCTGGGTGACAGAGTGAGACTCTGTCTCAATAACAACAAAAAAGAAAAAAAAGGGAAAAGAAAATAATTAAACCATATACTAGAAAAAGCACACACAGTGGAGTCATTCATCCTAGACACTCTCAAACATTGTGAGCTCCAGTTTTTCTAAGAAAAAATAATAATCTCTCTTTTGTTAGGGTTATTCCCGTGGAAAAAATCATGTGTTTTAATTGCCCACTGGGCAATAAAGCACATAGTAGGTGCTTAAGAAAGGGCAGATTCCTGCTAACTGTGATGTCTCTTTCATACTTCAGTTGCCTTATTAGTATTGCTTTAGTCTCATAGGAGGCTTCTCTTGGAGCTTTGGGAGAATACGAAATGGAAGAAAGGCTCTCAGCTGTGATCCTGAATGAGTCAGAATAAGCTGCCATCAGCTGAGTAGCAGGGGCAGACACAGAAAGTCAGCAACTTCCAGAACCTCAAACTGAGTGCTCATTGCTGAACTAAGCCTTAGAGGCTGCAGGAACAGGAGAGAGCACCTGCGGAGGGCTGTGGGAGAGGCTTCCCAAGGTGCTGAAAGAAGACTCAAGACAGCAACGTCATTTCCTCAGCAAGCTGCACTAATAGAAACTAGCATGAGGTTTTTCAAGCATCCCAGAAAAATAAACACATATGACATCTTGCATGGAAAAAACATCTGACTGTCCTCCCTTGGTCAATTTTTTCAAAGCTGAATAGCCATAATGTGGGACAGTAGTTCTCTTATTTATTTATTTATTTATTTTAGAGACAGGGTTTCACCAAGTTGGCCAGGATGGTCTCGATCTCTTGACCTCATGATCCACCCGCCTCAGCCTCCCAAAGTGCTGGGATTACAGGCTTGAGACCGTAGTTCTTAATATTGAAGTGTTGTAAACACAGATGTGCCTGAGCTCGCGCACACACACACACACACGCACCAAAGAAACAAAAACTACACCAAATGGAAACCACAACTAGACTTTGAATCAGATTAACCTGGATCCTGGCTTCTCCACCTCCAAGCTGTGGGACTTGAGGCTAGTACTCTGATGTCCCTAGCCTTGGTTTCCTTCTTTATAAAGGAGAATAATAATACCTATTTTGCAGGGTTACTAGGACTGAAGCTATGTGTAAGGCTCATAGCTCAGAATGTGGCAGATGGTAAACATTCATTATCTGATGTTTACCATTTTGAGCATTCTGCTGGGCACTGGAGCATATTTTGTGTAAAAGCTTTTCCTAAACACAAGTTATCAGTTCATATTTTATTATAGGCCGGGTGCAGTGGCTCACGACTGTAATCCCAGCACTGTGGGAGGCCGAGGCAGGTGGATGACCTGAGGTCAGGAGTTCGAGACCAGCCTGGTTAACAAGGTGAAACCCCCATCTCTACTAAAAATACAAAAAAATAGACTGGCCTGGTGGCAGCTGCCTGTAATCCCAGCTACTCAGGAGGCAGAGATTGCAGAAGAATCACTTGAACCCCGGTGGAGCAGAGATTGTGCCATTGTACTCTAGCTTGGGCAACAAGAGCAAAACTCAGACTGAAAAAAAAAAGATTTTTATTATGAAAAATTTCAAACATATAAACCGTGTGCGCGTGCACAAAACAGAGAGAGAGAGAGAGAGAGAGAGAGAGAGAGAGAGAGAGAGAGAGAGACAGAGAGAGAATAGTTTAACAAATCACTGTATGCCCAGCACTCAGCTTCAGTATTTGTCAACTCATTGGCCAATCTTGTTTCATTTTTACCCATTTCCTATTCCCTAAACTTGTCATATTTTGAAGCAAATTTGGGTATTTTATCCACAGATATTGCAAACTATTTTCAAATCAAGTTTTCAGTTATCTGTTTGTCGGGGGAAATAATCCAGATTCCTTTTTGTGCGTGAGATTTTTTAAGGTAAAATTTACATATAGTAAAATTAACATTTTAGAGTATAGTTCTGAGTTTTGACAAGCCCAAGTTCTTTAGACAATTCTTCAGTCATTTTTTTATCCAATTTAAAAACATATATTCCAGTACTAGCTAGATAAATGAATACACAAAGTGTTTTGCAATTCTTAGTGAAATTAACAGAAGAAAGGAAACGTCCCCCCTCAGTGGGTTCCTGAATCACAGTTTATTTTGACTTGGAAACACAACATGTTTGATTGGCTGGAACATAAGCCACACAGGAATGGATTTACTAGCATCAAGCATTGTTTAGGGCAACTGAGTTTATGTTGATGCTTTCATTCCTAATGGCCATAATGAATGGAAGGTTGCTAAGAAGCTTGATTATTATTGGGTTCATTAATAACTAAACCTAACCTGACTCTATTGGGACTGTGATTAATACAAATAAAAGTAACTTTGTTAATGAAGAATAATTTTTTTTTTTTCTGGTAACTGCTATATACACAATAACAAAGAAACAAAGGACCAAGCAAAAAACAAGTGCAGATGCCAGGAGGTCAGTCACGACTACTCTCCTCTCCCAGGACCCCCTATGGGATCTGAACACCTCCCAGCAAGTGTGCCCTCTATTGTTTTCCCATTACTTTGTTCTCTCCTTGACTCTGATTTTGAAGGGCGGCACAATTTTTCTAGTAAGAAAACCCCTGTTGGACCCAGACCAGGACAGTTCAGGAAGACCACCTCACCCTCTGAACGAGTCTAGAGTTGTGGTGTGGTTCAGAGCTCCTTGCTTTTAATGCCACCTGTAAGAGGATGATTATTTACTTACAGAAGCTCTTGCCTGGGGACTGTCAAGATTGAATATTGTGTTTCATCACAACTGGCTCTAAACAGTTGAAGCTATTAAAGGAGCATGAACTTCAAGTCATCACAGTACTTGAGACCCCTACAGCACCGAACTACAAACAACACACAGACTTAGGGCTAATTCTATCTTGTCCAGAGGGCTCATTTTCAATGCTTAGTACCACCATGGATTCTCCTTTTTCGGTACTCAGAGACCCCCGACTTTCTCCACCTTGGAGAACTAAGTGAATTTCTTCACTGGCATGTGCTGCCTTGCTTGGCGGAGTTAACAGTTTCATTTTGTTTCTTGTGTTTATTGTTTTTGCTTTGTTTTATTTTTGTTGTCAGCTTTGGCAGTCTTTGTTTTTTCTACAGCAGGAAGAATAAAGGTTCTGGCTGGATGTGGTGGTTCACTCCTGTAATTCCAGCACTTTGGGAGGCCAAGGAGGGTGAATCACCTGAGGTCAGGAGTTCAAGACCAGCCTGGCTAACATGGTGAAACCCCATCTCTATTAAAAGTACAAAAATTAGCTGGGCATGGTGGCATGTGCCTGTAGTCCCAGCTACTCGGGAGGCTGAGATGGGAGAATCGCTTGAACCCAGCAGGTGGAGACTGCAGTGAACCAAGATCATGCCACTGCTTTCTAGCCTGAGCAATGAGAGTGAGACTCTATCTCGAATAAATAAATAAATAAAAGAATAGAGGTTCTACTAAAATGTCCTTGATCAGATTTATTTGCTGACGCTAGTGGACATCTCGGCCAGGCAGCACGAGTCCCTCTGCGCTCAGCTTTGGTCTTCTGGTGGGCCTGGATTGAAACAGGGTCTCCCAATGGCCATCAAGCTCAGATGGTGTGATTATGTTTCCTGCATGCACACCAAGTTTACTTTATTTAATTTAGGTGGCCTGACTGACCGTGCTTTTGACTTGTTTTGTCATTCTGGTCAGCAATCTCCTGCAAGGCTTGGTTTTAACTTAGAGTCTTTCCAGTAGCACTTTCAGTCTCGATTTGTTGTGTATTTGTTTGTCTATGTTTCATCTGAGAAGAGAAGCAAACACTCTTTCCTTGGGGTTCCTTGTCTGTCTTTTGGCTGGTGAAGGAATCCATTCTATATCTGTTTTTTGTTGAGCATGTCAAGTTCAGAAATTGTTAATACCTTCCCTTCAACCCAACATAAACTATTTCAATTCCACAATGGGCACCCTTTTCACTTGGCTGTAAACTCTGTTATTACACCACACTCTAGGGATATCGGATCCAGATAGAAGCAAACTAATGAAGCAGATTATAAATTCTCAAACTCTATGGGAGCCCTGAAGTTAATAACTTTGTAGAGACTTAAAAGCACTTATGTAAATTTAAAATAAGAGTACTCAGTAATTTCCAAAAGGCAAAACAGCCTAACCTCTATTGTTATTAAACATTTTAATTCTTTTAATGGATATTTTCCTGCTGAGCCTGCATCTCTGAAAAGGAAAGATTTAGGTGTGAGTTAATTTAAAGATTTTGGTCACTGAGTTATATAATAAGATAAAATGGAGTTCACTTGGTTCTTTTAAACAATTTAGAAGGTTAATTATTGTTATACTGTTATATGTTAATTATTATTATAAATTTCTCCTATATAACATAGGAAAAACCTACATATAACGTAGAAGGAATTTATAATCATGGATATAATATTTATCATCAAGAAATATTTGAGGATTAGCTTAGTTTGAATAATGTCTTCTCTCTGATTTTAACCTGATATAAAAATAATTTTAGCATAATATTCTAGTTTATACTAGATAGCTTAAATAATTGGAATTTCCTAGATTGGTCTTAAGCTAATGCTGCTTTCATAAATGTTTAGAATTATAAACATGTAAATATATGTATTTAGTTAGATTAAATTACAATAACCAACATCTTCTAGAACAAAGTCTTCTCTCGTCCAAGTGCCAACCAGGCCTGACCCTGCTTAGCTTCCAACATCAGAGGAGATGGGGCGCCTTAAGGGTGGTATGGCAGTAGATTGGAACCAAGTCATTTAAGAAGACATTAATCAAGTGTTTTCTAATCTAATGTCTTCTAAGAAGACATTGGTTATTCCAACTTCAATCATGCAACAAATTATGGGAATCTACAGAATCACTAGAAACTACTGATGTGAATTCTAAAGTGGTATTTTTCTGATACTTTAGCATCATTAGTGATTTTTTGTTATTAGCTATTGTTTTTTGAAAGGTGACTTGAATTTCATTTTTTTTTTTTTTTTAGACAGAATCTTGCTCTGTCACCGGGCTGGAGTGCAGTGGCGCGATCTCAGCTAACTGCAACCTCTGCCTCCTGGGTTCAAGCAATTCAACTGCCTCAGCCTTCCAAGCAGCTGGGACTACAGGTGCACGCCACCATGCCCAGATAATTTTTATAATTTTTGGTAGATTCACCACGTTGGCCAGGATGATCTTGATCTGACTTGAATTTAATTTCTAAGATCTCTAATTGACTTTGAAATCATAAACGTTAGCAATCAATAATTTTTATTTCAAATTTCTAAAGCAAGAAAAGATACATGGAGTTATGTGTATTAGCTTTCTATTATTGATGTAATAAATTACCACAAACTTAATGGCTTAAGGAAACAAGTGTATTATCTTACAGATCTGGTCAGAACTGTAAGTCTAAAATCGGAAGTCTAACCTCAAGGTGCTGGCTGCTCTGCGTGCCTTCTGGTGACTTCAGGGAGAATCTGCGTCCTCGCCTCCTCCAGCTTCAGAGGCTGCTGCATTCTTCGGTTTCTTCCTCTAATCTTCAAAACCAGCAGCTAAGCATCTTTTCTCTTCTCTGACTTCCTGCTGCCTTCTTATAAGGACCCTTGTGATTAAATCAGACCCACTCAAATAATATGAGATAATCTCAAGATCCTCAAAGTAAAAACATCTACAAAATTCCTTTTGCCAGGTAAGATAGCATAGTCAGAGGTTCCTGGACTAGGATATGAACATCTTCGAGGGACTGTTCTTCAGCCTATCATTATCTCATATAATGACTTTAACTTATATTCTTCCCTACACATGAATGCATTTGCTCTTTTATAACACTTTAATAAAAATGGTAAACTCAATGTGACATAAATATTGTCTTATGTTAAGATTAATAATGTAAAAAATTATGGAGTGCACCTATTTGTGTATGTTTCAATGTATAAACACAATGGTATAGAACCATTAATAAGCAAAAGCTTCAAATATGACAGAAATGAGACATTTAATAGTATCAGCAAGTTACGACTTTGGACTATAGATTTTCTTTCCCTATGAAGAAATAAGGCACTATTCTTATTTGATGTAGAACCAGTTCCCAGTTCTTAAGAGTTTATCTTTTTTTTTTTCTTTTATGTTTTTTCTTACCATGCTTCTAGGTTGTTTTAAATGAAGCAATAAGGATTCTTCAGGAAGAATTGACTCTTTTTTTGTTTTTTAAACAGTCTTGCTCTGTTACCCAGGCTGGAGTGCAGTGGCACGATCTTGGCTCACTGTAACCTCTACTTCCTGGGTTCAAGAGATTCCCATGCCTCAGTCTCCCAAGTAGCTGGGATTCCAGGTGCCTGCCACCATACTGGGGTAATTTTTTTTGTATCTTCAGTAGAAATGGAGTTTCACTGTGTTGGCCAGCCTAGTCTCGAACTCCCGACCTCAGGCGATCTGCTCACCTCAGCCTCCCAAAGTGCTGGGATTACAGGTGTGAGCCACTGTGCCCAGCCAGAATTGACATTCTTAATTATTATTATGTAACTTATCTTAATTTGTTCGTCTATTTAATGAGGCGATCAAGACAACTCTCCATTGTTCTTGTGAAAATCTATTCTGAAGACTCCTTTCCTATTGCTTTCCCCAAAATGAAGCTCTAAACTTACAGTCATAAAACTCTAAGGATATACATATACACACACATACACACACACACACACACACACACACACACACACACACACACGTATATATTTTTCGAGACAGAATCTTAATCTGGTGCCCAGGCTGGAGTGCAGTGACATGATCATGGCTCACTGCAGCCTTGACCTCTCAGCCTCAAGCAAGTCTCCCACCTCAGCCTCCTCTGGGACTACAGGCGTGCACCACCACGCCCAGCTAAGTTCTGTACTTTTTGTAGAGACAGGGTTTTGTCATGTTGCCCAGGCTGGTCTCAAACTCCTGAGCTCAAGGGATCCACCTACCTTGGCCTCCCAAAGTGCTGGGATTACAGACGTGAGCCACTGCACCCTGCCAAGGACATCTTTTAAACTCAAAATACCTTTGGGTTTTCCTGGACAGTAGGAATTTTTTTTTCACTATATAAAAAAAAAGACAATAAAAATAATTACACTTGTCTGGCATTGTCCAGATTGTAAGTCAATCAAAATTACTATGAGAATTTAGTTACCAAACTCAGTTTGAGTTTGGATCCTTCTTAGAGAATTCCATGGAGTTTTCTTCTTTTAAGATGCATTTTGAAAATGCTACTAGCTGCCTTATGACAGGATACATTCAAGGAAACTAATTTCTCTATCTGGGCTACGATAAATACATTTATCTGTAAAAATGACACCTTCCACGTTAATGTTCAGCAACCAAATTTTGAGAACAGGAAGAGTAGATATAGTGGTCACAATTTTGTCTAAGTCATATATAATGTTTTTATTAATGGTGAATTGTTCCACAAGAAGTAATTAATAAAGCTTTTTTTATTTAACTATATTCATGAGATCAAAGAAAATGTCCTTGTGCTGGTTGAATTAATTATACTATTTTCTGTTAAACTTTAGGTATATTTTGTTTTAATGGTGCTTTAACACTTGAGAGGTATATTTAACAATATTTATCAATTGCCAAGTGGTACTCCTTGTGGCTTTGTGAATTTCTGCTAAGGTGATATCATCATCCAATGTGGGCACTGGAGCAGAGAAAGAGTTTCCCATCCTGGGAGGCATGAGTGGATTTGCATGCCAGATTGGGATCTCAGTGTTTATATACTGGCCATCACCCAAAGGTCCTGCCTATCCAAGAGCGAATGGTCCAGAGGTCACAGGGATACTGGTTTCATCACCTTATGCGTGGGTTTCTTCCTTGGCATGGGGTTCCTGATTAAAACACTGCATTAGAAAGTGCCCCAGACATTGGCAATCACAATCAATGAAATTGTTCAGAATGTGCCTGCTGGTCCAACTCAACCGTAAAACCTTCACTCACTCGCTCCAATGATGGCAACCTAGAGAATCACATATGAGTTTTCTACTGACCAAACAAGGCAGCTGTGCACTGGCTAGCACCTCCTGTGGCATCTGGATTAATGTTTGGGGGTAAGTCAAGAAGTTCCTATATAAAATTTAAGAACTGGAAACTTTTTGTCTAAGACAGGTTGGACTGACCAGTGGACTATTTCCTCATGACTTGGGCTTGTCTAACGAGGGGGCTGATTAGAGCATGCTACTGTTAGCTATGTTGTGCCTGGTCGTTGCTATTGTAAAGTATCTTGTTAACAAGATCTTCAATGCTGTTGCCCAGCCATCCTCTTGTTGGTTCATACATCAGCTAATTCTATTTCTGAAGGAGACTTAAATGACTTCAATGACCACAGTGAGATCTGGAACAATGGCGCTGAAATCAAATTGGCAGTGTGCACCTGAATACCTGATAAATTGCTTATCCTTTATGTTCTCATCTATTATCTCAGAAAGAGGGAGAAGCCAGGGGAGCGTAATTTCCACTCACAGCAGTACTTGCCTAGGTAAGAGCAAAGCTGAACGTCGTGTGTCAACACAATTGGCTCTGATAAATATTGAGTGACCTTCGTGTCTCAGACCCTTGATGGATATATAGACCCTCTGGTCTATCTCTATCCTATCAGAATGCTGGTCTTCCATGATAAATTAGACTAAGCTTGAGGAGCTCCCCACTTCTAAAACTTACAGAGCCTTGAGTTTTCTCACAGAGTACTTGGTGAATTTCTCCACTGGAATGTGCTGTGTTGTGCTGGCAAGTTTATAGATTTGGTTTTTTAATTTTCTTTTTCATTTCTCATATTTTTTATTTAATTTTTGACCCAACAGTAACACATATGGTTTCTGAATCAGATCAATCAGGATGCAGATTCTGCTTCTTGCTAAAAAATAAAGTGAAAAAAAAAAGTTGAAGTTTGGACAATTCAGTTAAAATTTTCCA
The DNA here is from genome assembly GCA_004027715.1 of Plecturocebus donacophilus. Taxonomy (NCBI): domain Eukaryota; kingdom Metazoa; phylum Chordata; class Mammalia; order Primates; family Pitheciidae; genus Plecturocebus; species Plecturocebus donacophilus. The sequence goes on from PVKP010001894.1 coordinate 98,610, forward strand.
AAATTTACATATGTAGGTAGCGAGTTGGTGGCAACATTTTATCTTGGTTTATCTAGATTTAATTTGAGCTTTTTACGTATCTTCTTCATCAAATGGTAGGTCCCAAAAGCTGTATTATGAAATAATAAAGTGTTATGTAACTTCTTAAACCTCACTTATTTTTATGCATTTATGATTTTTGCCATATTATTTATGATTTTGCTTTAAATTCACTCAGTTTTTTTTTACTTAATTAATTGGGGAAAATAAGCTTTATGTTGCCATGGTAAATGGAGAGCAGTATCATCATGTAAACATAAGATAAATATAAAAATAAGAACATACATATTTTTGAATTGAGGTTGGTCTTGGTACTACCAGAAACATGCTTATCACAACTTTATGAAAAACTGATGTGATTCAATGGCATAGGCTTTTGGAGTTCTTTCAAATGGCCAACCCATGTGTGATACCCTAAGATCAGATGTCAGTAAAATCCAAGCCTCTGTCAATCCAGCCTTCTTCCTCCATTGTCCTGAGGTCTCTCTCTCCACCAACATTTCGTTTTTATACCTTCACAACTCTAATGCATCTGGCTTGTCTCTCTCTCTTTGCCCTGTGTCTCCCTTCGGCATGCATCAGAATTGGATGCCCTAGTTTTGGCCTTTAATACTCAGTATATTTACTATAGTAGTTAGGATTCTGTGGTTGCAAGCAACAGAAACCCAATTCCTGCTGACTTAAACAACAAAACAAGATTTATTGGATTGGGGACTCTCATGGAATTGAATGAGAAGCTGAAAAACCAGGCTCTGAAAAGATTGAGAGCCAAACACCTTTGAGGATCAAGGTCATAGGAATGAATGGGTAGTTTCTTCAGTGTCCTCACCCTGTGACACTTCCTCTCTTGGTTATTTGGGATCATCAAGCCGAATTTATCTTTGACTTCTGGGACACCATGCCCAGTCCTTTTCAGGAAACATTGCAGAATTCCAGCCTCAGTACTCAAGGGGTTGAGTCACTTAGGGCAACTCTCTTTACTTCTCTTAGCCTTGGTTTCCTCACGTGTTAAGTGGGGGAAGATGATACTTCATGAGGTTTAGGGAAAATAGTTATGAAAAGCAAAAGCTCCTCTAGTGGAGTAAATATAAGCAGAGCCACTGGAGCCACATAAATCTGGGTTAGAATCGTGATTCTAATGTATACTAGCTGTGTATCTTTGTGTGATTTATTACACTTCAGTTTCCTCATCTATAAAGGGGATAATGACAAAGTTTACCTTATTGTAATTAACTTGGTATTAAGCACATAATAAATGTATATTAATGTAAGTCATACAAGGAAAACAGGCAATAGATGTGATGATAACTTTGTGAAGTTATTAATATCAATCATTCCTTCTTAGGGGTGAGTATTGAAGCCATGCCTTCTCCCAAATATAATTTAACAGGACAGTTATGAGAAACTTATGTTTTGAAGTAACCTTTTCACATACGAGAAAGGAAGCCCTTGTTCCCAGTAAATGGTGGTGCTGGATCTCAACCTCTGTGCGATCCACAAAGCTCTGCCTGCTTCAGGCTCATGCCTTTTCTGGAGCCTGAAGTGTTCTTGGCACATCTTTTATAAAAGTCAGCCTTCCTTTCTTCCTGTTGCAAATTGCATGCACATTTCTGCTCCCTGAGACCAGCCTTCATTTCTCAACCAGCCTTCTTAGCTTCCCCACTCCCCCTCCTTCAATGAGAATAAGTTGACTTGTAATTAAGGTCATATTTTATCAACCAAGAAAGGCAGGAGCTGATGTGGCTGGGGTGCTACAGCTCCGCTCAGCGTTCCTTTGGTGGATTACCCTTGCGTTGACCATCAGTTGTTGTTTTCAGGCTGGAGACAGAAGAATGATTTTGATGGCTTGAAATTAACAACTGGATTTATAGCTTGTAAATAGTCCTTGTGGCGAGATTTTCCTTCTCTGCTCTAATCCCTTCTTCCCATTCAGACCTCATGTATGCATCCCTTGCCAGAAAGGATTATCCTCAGAATAGAAAACAAGAGTCTTTGGAACATTGCAAGCTGCTTCTGCTGAGAAGTCCACAAGCAGCCTCCGTGCAGCTTAGATGTGCAACAGTTCTACCCTCTGGGGTGGGGGTAGCTCCACTGGCCCACCGCAGCCTGGCTGTCTGGGTCCAGCCAAGATAGTGATCACTCACCACGCACTCTATTTTCTTCTCTCACAGCAAGAAAGTTTCTGACCTCTTCCTATTATTTTTAATCTATCTCTTAACATAATAGTCTCTGCAAAAGGACAGGCAGTTTTCCCAGACAGTCTGGCTGTGATAGTGATGGAGGAGCTGGTTTGGAAAAATGGGAACGTTCTCCAAACCACAAAAGTCCATCTAAGCTGTTAGAGGGGTACTGTGAAGCCTGGCTGACTTTTCCTATCTTCAAATTGCACTGACTTTTCTGACTCAAATGGGAAATAAGCAGAAGTCACCAGAGATCCCTGCCGGAAAGAAAGTTCCGCATCAGAAGCAAAAGAGAGAACAATCCATGTCCAAACAGCTGTTCTGGGACATTGGCTCTGAGGTGGGCGGATGGGCCCAGTACTCACGAGAAACTGGACCAACTGTGAAGGGAAGCACCCCATGTTGGCTTTGTGTAACTCACACAGCTGCTGGGTAGTTGGTGACGGGACACACCTCAAAACCAGTGCCCTTGGGATGCGGCATGGACAATGACATTCAGTCCCTGCCTACTTGTTATCGATAGGAACATAAGTCTCTCTGCTTCTTCTCTTCCCCTTCCCCCAGAATCAACCCAAAATGTTTTAGATTAACGTCAGGTTTTAAATGTGGACGACTTGTCGGCAAGCCCCCTAGACAGCATGATTTATTCTCCTAACGTTGGACTTTTGTAGTGACTGTACATTGTACCAGCACCTTCCTCCCAGTGACATCGACATCACTTTGCTCAAATCAGTTAATTTTATCATCACCGACTGATTCACTGGGCAGAAACCACAAGTTCACATGCCAAGGCGTGGGCTAAACTCTGTGACCCCTCCATTGAAAAGGCAAAACTGTGTCACTGTGTTTTCATACAAGCCAGCACTGGGAAGCAGTTCGCTTTTCTTTTGTTAGATTTTTATTTTTCCTCTTTGTGGCAATGTAACCTTTCATGACACTTGTCTACCATTTGACTCTGTGGTAGCACCCTCAGTTGGGATTGGCCTCTGACAATCAATATGGAGCTCATTAATGGACTATGCTAAAGTAATTTCCATATGCTATGTTTTTTTCACACGGAGTCTAATGGTGCCACTGCCCAGGCTGGAGTGCAGTGGTGCCATCTCGGCTCACCACAGCTTCTGCCTCCCAGGTTCAAGTGATTCTTCTGTCTCAGCCTCCCAAGTAGCTGGGATTACAGGCGTGCCACCACAACACCTGGCTAATTTTTGTATTTTTAGTAGAGACGGGATTTCGTCATGTTGGTCAAGCTGGTCTTGAATTCCTGACCTCGGGTGATCCACCCTTCTCGGCCTCCCAGAGTGCTGGGATTATAGGCATGAGCGACTGCGCCCAGCCTCCATATGCATTTTTTAAAAATTGTCAGAGCAACTTGTTGAAATAGGTGGTATAATCCTTATTGTGCCAAAGACAGGAAAGATGTTCAGAGAGATTAGGAAATTGTCCAACTTACAGATGAGCTAAAAATATATTGGCTATAAATGATAAATTCTGAAAGAGCACACACAAGTGTTACATCCATTCTTCTTCTCTATACCTCTTTACCATGACCCTCTCCATCTCTCCTCTCTGGAAACATCTCTGAGCAGGTTGCACAGGAGAAAAGCTGAGGCTTGAGCTGCCCTTACAGGACAGAAGCCAAGTTGATTCTGCAGGGACTACCCTGCCAGCTGAAACTCGGGCTTCAACACAGCAGGCCTGCGATTTGCTCTTTATCATCTGCCTTGAGTTCAAAAGAAAGACATGGCAAGCACGCATAGCACCGGGGAGGGACGGATGGGCTTCCACAAATGTGAACACACCCACCAGGCTGTGGACTGATGATTTCAGCCCAGCCCAAACCAAATGCTGCTCTTTGAAGCCTGCAAACTTTTCCTCATGACTCATCCTTTCTGATTTCCAGCCAACTTTCCACCATGGAAGGGCCTAAGGCCCAGCAGAAAAGTGCCTGCTTATCCTAGGAAAGGAAGTATCCTGGAGAGCTGTGAAAACGCTTCTCAGGAGATCCCCCTGCTGGCTTTTCAGATCCACCAGCTTGAATCCTTGGGGAAACATCCAAAAATTCTAGGCTTTCTTCCAAATGGAAACTGAATCCTGAATCTTTGAAACTGTCCACATGCATTTCAGACCACTCACTGTGAATTTGGTTATGTTGTGGTGTGAAGTTTTGGACCGATGGCCCATCATAATACTTGGGTAAAATATGAGATTTCATGCTTTTAGATTATAGTTTCCACATAGCTTCTACCTCTCAGATGCCCCTGTCTTTCTACAAGTCTTTGTAAAAGCTCTTCTGCAGAATCAGCAACATTAGATCACTGGTTCAACCGCCTGCATTAAGTACGTCCTTGTCCAAAGACCAGCTGAAAATGGTTTAAAAGGACAGAAAGGAATCACTGACTCAAGAACTAAAAAGGTCCAGAGGTAATTGGCATCAGGTGAGACTTGATCCAGGTGCTCACAAAGTTTTATTAAGGCTCAGATTTTTAATATATTTCTTCTCTGCTTTTCAAGATGTCAGCTTCATCTTTAAGTCCCAGTGGTGGCCCCTAGAAGTTGCAGACTTCTCCCCTGCTGCAAATTCTAAGGCAAGAGGGGAGTTTTGTGCAACTATTCAGGGAAGAAGGAAAGGTTCTCCTGGCAGTTCCCAGAGAAGACAGAGCTTCACATTCTGCGAGCCCCAGCTAACCTCTTTTCTCAACTCCTTGGTACTGTTTGTATTTTGTGACCAGCATCAGACCAAATCCAGGGTAAAAGGGAGGAGATGGAGTCTTTGGCTTAGGACAATGAAAGTTCCCACTGGAACTAGGGTAGGGCCAATCCCACTCAGCCCTCCTGGCTGAGGAAAGGGAGAAATAGATTACTAAGGGAAACGAGGACACTATTTCTAGGAAGAAAGAAGAGAGATGAATGTAGGGAAAGGAAATAACAAATGCACAAAGTATGCTCCCTCATGCTGGCGTTCACATGAAAAAAAGAGGAAAGAAAACTGTCCCAGGTGTTTAAAGATATTCAATGACTTCCCACTGCTCCTGAGACAAAGAAGTCTTGGCCATGACCTACAAAGTTCTGTGTGATGTGGCCAATCATTCCTCCAGCCACCCCTGGACCCCTCCCTCACGTCCTCAGCATTCCCACCACACAGACCTCACCTCCTTGAACTCGACAGCCTCTGCCTGCCATCAGGACTTTGCATGGACTGTCCTCTGTCTTCCCTCTTCATCTCATTAGCTCCTACTCAGATCTCACCTCCAGGGCCTCCACCTTAGGGAAACCTTCCCACGGGCCCTCCTGACCAAGGCAGCCTCCTCAGATGCATTGCTCTTGGCTCCCTGTTCTCTTCTTTTGCAGCCCTGATGCAGTCTGTTTCTAGCAGTAGATGATTCCTTTCGTATTTCCAGTAAATGCTGAGTTAGCGCCTCCTGTGTGTCAGGCCCCTTTCTAGGTGCTGGGAATAGAGCAATGAACAAGAAATGCACCCCATTCCCTGTGGGACCTGCAGGCTGCATCTCATGCCACATGACTCCAGTATGAGAGCTGAGGTTACCAGTCCAGCATGCAGTGCAAACACTATGGTGCAAAAACATTTAGTGACTTATGGGAGATTGCAGGTGAGATTCAACCTTCTGAAAAAGATTCTGAGCCCTGTTACCAGACCTAGAAGTTTCTTTGTTCTGTATTAAAATTGTATGATCCTGAGATCAGACATTTTATGCAGCAGAATTCCACCCCGGTTCAGTCCTCCCTCAGCAGCCCAGACCCAGTCTTATTCACCCAGTGGCCTCTCCTTAGTAGCTCCTGAATCCCTTCCTGCGAGTCCACCCTGGTGCCAGCATCAGTGGAAGCCTCCCTAACTCTCTCCTGTGAATTTGAAATGTTCTGCAAGCTTCTTGAGGGCAGGGATTTTGCCCTACTTATCTCTAAATTCCTGGCATTCTGTGTGGTGTCTGCATGCAGTAGGTGCTCCATAAATGCTAATTATGTGAATCAGTGGTTTCTTTGCCTTCATCTGTTTTTCCATCTGGTCTATTCTCCCTACTGACTTTCATCTCATCCTAATTGGTAGGATCACCTGCGAAGGAGATGTTAATATCCACATTATAGCAGAGAAAATTCAGATTCTAGCAGATGAGTCCTAAGGTCACAGCATGGAAGACCCACATTCAGGGGGCGTCTTCTTGCCACATGACTTGACCTGCAGCTGCGGTCCCTAATCCCAGCCAAAGGTTCCACTATCAAGTCTCGGGATATCAGTGAACACTCCAGGATTCCCAGCAAAATGTGCGGATGTGTGCACACATCTGCAGAAGCAAGATCACAGATTTCAACCGATTTTCAAAGCTACCTGGAACTAAAAAACTTTCAGAATAACTGGCCTGGGGATATTTTCTTTCTTTCTCTTTCTTTTGACTGACACCGTGCTGACACATACACCAAGTCATCTTAATAGGGGGTTCACATGGAGCAGGGGCTGCTCTCCTCCTGGGGCACCTCGACCGCCTGCCCTTGGCATCCACTGCGAGTCCCAACAGCGTCGGCTGCCTCAGTCACATTCCTGAAGAATCTGAATATCAGAAGGAATTGAGGATACAACGAGGTAAATTTCCAGACAAGAGAAATACAGCCATGAAGAATAAGGCTACTGTTGGAATCTCAACACACACACATACACACACACACACACACACATTACCGAATTACAGGGGCATGCCCAGTTAGAAATTCTGGTTTGCACAGTCTTTTTGCTTGTCAAACTTAATATCAAGGAAAATAAGCTAATTTGATTTGGCAAAGGCTCATGAAATATGGAACTGATACCTATGGCAGCGACCTTTGATGTTTTGTAGAAATAGTGTTTTCCCTGCTGTGGAGGCGAGAGTTGAATAATAAACAGCATCTTCCCTTCTCCATTTGCCACCCACCCCTTCCTCAGTACCCCCCAAAACATAAAAAATAAGAAAATTAGTCTCTTCTGTGGCTTACAAAATTCACGGAGACAACATTCGTTGGCTAATTTCACAGAGCAGAGTTTCCCAACCTTGGCACTGACATCTGGGGCTAGATAATCTCTCATCGTACTAGTTGCCATGCTCAGGATCTATTGCCTTGAGGCTCTGGCTCGTCATCCAACAGCTCCTTAGGCATCCCAGGGAAGAGGCGGAACAGTTATCATCTGTAGTACCCGCCTTTGCTCCCAGGGGCTTCAGGCCTGCTGCTGCACGTCTACCTGGAAAGGGCAGCTCTCAATGGTCTCTGAGTGATTATGTACTTGATAAGTCCTCTGAACTCATAGATTCCCAAAGTTCAAGAATTGCATAGTCCCTGGCCAGATCCTTAATGCCCACTTCTCTGTGTTGCATGGCATTTGGTAATACATCAGAGTAAAGAGGGTTTAGCTGGAGTTAGGCAGGTTCATGTCAATGACATTCTGAGTTGGCTTGCATCGGCTGTTGGAGCTGATGGCTACATCTTCAGGAATTCTATGAGCCATTTGCAGTCCTGTTGGTAGCTTGAATTTACTTATGATGAGAGTATCTACACTGCAAAAATTGGCAAATGCCACAAATCAGGGCTTCCCTTCACCCTTGCCAGCCGACTGGTTCAAGTCCAGGCTTGAAACTAAAGTGGATGGCAGACCCTGCTCACTGCTCACCCAATGTCCATTCTGCCCTTGTTTCTTGCTGAAGGAATTCTTTTTATTTGGCCTGGCAAGGAATGCAGCAGGATAACTGCATTTCCTGCCTCTCTCGCAGTTCAGAGTGCTCAAATGACATAGCTCTGGCCAATGGCAAGTAGATGGAGTTTACTAGATAGGACTTCCCAGAGACTCTTGAAGATGCAGACAAACTGGCTTGTAACTTTTACTCTCTGCCCTTCCCCTACTCCCTGTGTAGATCATAGATGCTATGCCGGGTGTGGATCAGGCATCTTCCAACTACAAGGTGACTAGTGAGAGGATGAAGATCACACACTGGAGTGTGTGAACTGAAAGACAAGCGGCCTTGTCTTGATGCCTGGATGGCATCAGGAGGTCAGTGTACTCCAGCCTTTTACTCCCTACAGGCTGCTTGTTGGTGAACTCAAGAATATACCACTGAATGCAACCCCTAACTAAGACCCTAGGCAAATCAACTGAAAGTTTATTGACTCTGGTTTCCCTATCTACAAAATAAAAACCTCATTCATGGGACTGCTCTGGAGGTTGAATGAGATAATGGATATAAAGAGTCTAGCACAGTCCTGGCAAGCGGGTTGCAAGCCTGCTAATGGGTACAAGCTGCTGTTGTTACTATCTCCGTGGTTGCCATTACCTTGGTGGTAATTACATGTATAGGAGCTGGCCTCTCCCTCTAGCCTTTGTGTCTTGAAGCATAAGGTCCATGTCTCGTTCACTCTCTGTCTTCAGTTTTCACCAGGCAGCCTGATATATAGTAGCACTGATTAAGTTTTAATAATAAAATTAATTATCCTTTGTTAGAGTTTTATTCATATTTTGATCTTGCCCTGTAGTACTAACTCAATTCATGCTTATTGAACGACACAGAAGCATAACACAACAATGAATGACACAAGAACGAATAAAACATTCACGCCCCCACCCTAATCTAAGGAATCCATACTCAAGTTGAGAACATAAGAAAAGTCCCTGTATGTTTGGATACAAGAGAAGTAGGCAGGTTCTCAGGCAACGATGAACGAAAGTCTGCATGCAGGTGGACGATGGAAGCGATGGGGGATAAAGAGAAGGCTTCTTGGAAGAGGAGGTGTTTGGCACAGGTCTTGGAGAGTGGTGGGTTGGAGTTTCTATTATGAGGACATTATGAGCCTCACGTCTTAGGTGGACAGGGTATTAGGTAGTGCAGTGGGAAATCCTGGCTCTTGTCCTGGGAATGCAGCTAAGAGGAAGGTTGGAAAACTAGGGGGAAGGTTTGACTGCCAGACTGAGATATGTAAATTTCACTCTCTGGAAAGTAGGTAGCCACTGAAGGTTTGAGAGCTGGAAGTGATATTAGAATTGGGATTTAGATAGACGAATCAGCAGCCACAGAGAGGCTGATTGGAAAGGGAGACAGGAGGCAGGGAAGCAGTAAGCCGGCTGTCCAATTGACTAGAAAAGGAGTGCATGCTCCCCTAGCCCTGTGAGCTGTTCCTTCATAGCAGATGACATCATTGCAATTTATATTTGTTTGGTCACTCATTTGATTAATGCCTGCCTTCTTGTCTAGACTGGAAGCTCCATGAGAGTGGGACATGAGTCTATCTTAGAGACTGCTGTGAGTTATTCTCACCCAGATAGGAGATGCTCCATGTATAGCTATTGAATGATGAAAAAGTCAGAGAGCTGGGATCTGACTTGTATCTTCTGGCGCACTGAGAATCATCTCTAGGCCTTGAAAACATGGCCGGATGCTGAGAAGGCTAGTCAGTGCCCTGTCCTGGAAGGAATTGTAAAGAACTTCTAGATGAACTCAGGCATCCTAGAGATTTCAACCAAAGTGTCAGTTCTGCTGCAACTTGCTACATGATCTTGGAAGATGCTTAGGCTCTCCAGGTTCCTCTATGCAATGAAATTGAGAAAATTTATTGGGTTCATACTACATGTCAGACTACTGAGCCAAGGGCTTTCCCCATGTGATCTCATTTAATTCTCAGAGGAACTCTTGTGATTGGTAAACATATCCCAACTCAGAGGGCAGCCAGGGTACCCTGCCTCTTATGTTCTGAATTACACAGCCCTAAGGAGCAAACCAGGCTCCACATTTTAATATCTGGGTGTCCTTGGACAAGTGACTTAGCTTTCCTGTGCCTCAGTGGCCTCATTTGTAAAAGGGGCCTCCAAAGGATTACCTCACAAAGGAATTGAAAACACGCAAAAATGCATTTAATTCATGAGTGATCCCTCTGCCTCGTCTTTAGAGGTCAGTCATGTCAGTTATTTTTTTGTTTGTTTTGTTTTTTTTTGAGGCAGAATCTTGCTCTGTCACCCACGCTGGAGTGCAATGGTGCCGTCTTGGCTCCCCATAGCCTCAGCCTTTCGGGTTTAAGCGATTCTCCTGCCTCAGCCTCCCAGGTAGCTGGAATTACAGGCACCTGCCAGCACACCTGGCTGATTTTTGTTTTTAGTAGAGACGAGGTTTCACTATGTTGGCCAGGCTGGTCTTGAACTCCTGACCTCGTGATCCCCCCTCCTTGACCTCCCAAAGTGCTGTGATTACAGGTGTGAGTCACTGTGCCCAGCCTTCATGTCAGCTCTTAATATAATAATATACCCCACGAAATTCCAAAGCCATTTCCAAGAGTTCCATGCATTTGTAGGGGGCTGAGAATCTCATGATCACCTCTCTCTGAACTAGGTGCCGCTATTTCCTGAATATAACTTTTAAAATCACCTCACTTTATTTTATTTTTTTTTATTGCATTTTAGATTTTGGGGTACATGTGAAGAACATGCAATATTGGTGCATAGGTACACACATAGCAGTGTGATTTGCTGCCTTCCTCCCTATCACCTGTATCTGGCACTTCTCTCCATGCTCTCTCTCCCCAACTCCCCACCCCCCGCTGTCCCTCCCCTATTTCCCCCCAACAGATCCCAGTGTGTGATGCTCCCCTCCCTGTGTCCACGTGTTCTCACTGTTCAACACCCACCTATGAGAACATGCGGTGTTTGATTTTGTGTTCTTGCGTCAGTTTGCTGAGAATGATGGTTTCCAGGTTCATCCATGTCCCTACAAGGGACACCAACTCATCGTTTTTGATGGCTACATAGTATTTCGTGGTGTATATGTGCCACATTTTCCCTGTCCAGTCTATCATCGATGGGCATTTGGGTTGGTTCCAGGTCTTTGCTATTGTAAACAGTGCTGCAAGGAACATTAGTGTGCATGCGTCCTTATAGTAGAACAATTTATAATCCTTTGGATATATACCCAGTAATGGCATTGCTGGGTCAAATGGAATTTCTATTTCTAGGTCCTTGAGGAATCGCCACACTGTCTTCCACAATGATTGAACTAATTTACACTCCCACCAACAGTGTAAAAGTGTTCCTATTTCTCCACATCCTCTCCAGCATCTGTTGTCTCCCGATTTTTTAATGATCGCCATTCTAACTGGCGTGAGATGGTATCTCAATGTAGTTTTGATTTGCATTTCTCTAATGACCAGTGATGAGCATTTTTTCATGTTTGTTGGCCTCATGTATGTCTTCTTTTGTAAAGTGTCTGTTCCTATCCTTCGCCCACTTTTGAATGGGCTTATTTGTTTTTTTCTTGTAAATCTGTTTTAGTTCTTTGTAAATTCTGGATATTAGCCCTTTGTCAGATGGGTAGATTGAAAAAATTTATTCCCATCTTGACAAAAACAAGCAATGGGGAAAGGATTCCCTGTTTAATAAATGGTGTTGGGAAAACTGGCTGGCCATGTACAGAAAACAGAAACTGGACCCCTTCCTGACACCTTACACTCAAATTAACTCCAGATGGATTAAAGACTTAAACATAAGACCTAACACCATAAAAACCCTAAAATCACCTCATTTTATACATCACAAGTGTATTCATTTCAAAAAAACTTTGAATGGCTACTGCAATGGGGATGTGGTAGCCCGGACCACTGTGAGACGTGGAAGGCTACTGAAAAAGTAAATGTAAGAAAGGCAAAATGTAACAGACCTCCTTGTTAAAGAGGGAGGTCTGCAGGCTTCAGAGAGGTGTCAAAGGGTTAGCATCTGACAGAGATAGAACTGAGAAGGGCATCATTTCTCTATGTTTCAATCCTGTGTTCCTAAATGCTATGTGGAACATACTATGCGGACATCCCTCAGTATGAGGAACACTGCGCCAGCCTTTCCCACTTCTCGGCTGGAAGGCCTTTTCCCCAGGCCTATAGAGATGCCTGCAGCTCGGCAAAATCAGCCTCTTCAGTATTCCGCTCTCCCTGCTCCTCCACTTTACTTGATCTGGTGCATTATTGTGGGAGCAAGGAAATCAGCCGAGTCCTTTAATATCCTGCCTTCTGGAGGGATATTTTAAAAAATCCTATCTTTTTTTTTTCATCTCTATTCCCCATTTTAACTACTTAATTTGCCAAGTTCCTGTGAGCTGCCTATTGATAATTGATAGATTGTTCCTTCCTTTCCAATTTCCTCTGTTAGTTATCCCTGGAAGTTTATTTATGCTTTGCATGTAACCCAATAGGTCGGAGAGTGCCTGGCTGGTTTGGGGGCCTGTGTAAATTAATACTGTCCAGAGATGCAGAGGCGAGACCCGCAGGCCCTCCGACCAGGAAGCTATCCGGTTGCTTCCTGGCAGGCTCCTCTTCATTGAAAGGACCTGCAGCGGAGGCACGGGGACTTCCCCTTGCTTTAATGGCTTTGAGTGTCCATCTGGGGGAGATCATTGATGCCAGGCCCGCCTCTTCCCTCAAGCCAGGAGGTTTTCTTTTCTTTGGTCGCATAGACCCCTACCTCCACTCTGGTCCCACAGCCTGGGCTTTTACAAGGTGGGGGTGAAGATTTCTAGCAAAGGACATTCATTTTAAGAGATCTCAGTTTCTCAGCCTCATCCAGTTCCTCTTGTTTGTTAGCTTTTCGCTGTTGTTATTTATTTTTCTTTCTCCTTTTTGGGTTTATCCAGTCAAGAAGCATTAACTCTAGAGAAGTGTCTCCAGGTGGGGATTTTGATTTGGGACTGGATCAGTTCTAGAAGTTGTGGGCAGTTATCACTTTTCTTAGGTTGTTATGCTTGAGTATGAATTCCTTAGGGTGGGGTGAAGACATGTTTTATTCATTTTTGTGTCATTCTTGTTGTGTTATTCTTCTGTGTCATTCAATAAGCATAAGTTGAATTAAGTTAGTGCTAAGGAGCAGGATAGAGATAAAAGAACTTCAGACTATTTCTACTCAAACTGCTGATATAATCTTTTGAATCCAAAAGTAAGTATGATCATTGAATCTATTATAAGTATGATCTCCAGATTTTCACTAATCAGTTGTTTGAAAATCTGGAGACCATACTTACAATGTCAAAGTTCGAGCTTCTGTTGAGGAATTGGGAGAAAGAGCAACCCTTGGTCTACTTTCCTGCAGAGAAACAAGTGAAATTGCTGGGAAGGGGCCACCTGGACTTGCCTGGGGTCCACTCTCCTTCTGACCACAGCCTCCACAATGGACAGTATAAGACCATGGTCTTGGATGAATCACAGGCGTGTATTGCCTTTTGGGCCCTGTTGATGACTGAGTTTTGGATCACTGTCCTAAGGAGCCCAAACTGCAGAGGTGGCACTGTCTTTTAGGGCACTTTGAGTTTGGTCAGACAATTGTCAGATTTCCCTTTCAGTTTATTTTATTCTGTAGTGACATAATCATAGTCCCTGATTCCTACCATGAAATAAGGGACATTCTTGACATTTTCATTCATACATTTTATGCACATAGAATCTATTCTCCATGTGTTAAAGTGTACAAGTCCTAAAGAGTTACTTTGCACCTGTCTACCCATGTTGGAATGAGAGTGCCATGAAGGCAGGACAGGGAGCTTGTCTGTAATTAACTGCTGCTCAACACCTTGCATCTAGCATAGTATCTGGCTCATCAAAGAAGGAAGGAAGGGTTAAATGAATGAATAGCATAATCTCTGACCTCAAGGAACTCACCTTCTGTAAACATACGTTCTGCAATAGGAATGTTCTGCAACAGGAACTCGGAAAGAGAAGGAACAAGGGACTGTAGAAATTAAGGGAAGATGGGGGAAGGTTAGAGAAGTTTTGAGAAGGACACAGTGATATATTAGCAGGGACTTACAGGGTGAATATAGTGGGTCAGCCTTCAGGGGAACAAGTATTGAGAGGTGGAGGGAGCAGAATGTGCAAAAATAAGAGAGCACGGAGCTCCGATATGGGCATGGCTCTGGCACTAGACTGTGGGCTACCTCTTGCTCACTCTGTTTTCCCAGAGTCTAGAGTAGTGATTGGCAAAAAGTAGGCATTCAATAATTCAGTGTTTGCTAAATAAGTATGTGGAGGAATAAGGAATGAAGCTTTAGCTGTGATATAGACATGGCACTGAATTAGGCTTGAATGCACTGGAATGCTGGGGCTGAGGATAGAGAGGAAGGGATCTATCTGACAGTGGTTTGAAATTAGTCGAGACAGTAGAGATGGTTTGGTTGAGTAAGCAAGTATGAACAGGCTCTGGCTTTATCCTTGCCTGAAGACCACATAGACTCTGTAATGAGGATCTCAAAGAATCTCAAGCCCAGCTCCCGGGACCTTTGAGTTAAACCCCAGAAACACACCACCTCCTCTGCATTTTTCAGCAGAGCAAAATGTTCTAGGCTATTTGGATTCAAAAGATGATGCCAGACTTTCCCTGATTTGAGCCTATTAGCTCAAATTCAGAGGTTAGGAGCAAAGTGGTCAATTAGTATCTACCACATTCTCTGGCTCACTTAGGGGTAATTATTTTATTTGCTCTGCTCAGTTCTTGAGGTTGGGGGTGGGGGTGAGAGGCAGGAAACATTATTTCCTCTGTTGAAATTTCCAACTACATCTATAATTCACTCATTGAGTTGCATGAGGCTTGTACCATGTCAGAATGCTCTTCCATCATATTTATCACATCTCATGAGGCAGGTGCTATGAGTGCCAGCCTCTCTTTAACCTAAAAGCTGAGCTCTGAGGCCCCAAGCCTGCTCCTAGCACCTGTCATGGTTCTACTGTCTTGCACTCTGTGAACCAACCCTGTGCCACCCACAATGCTTCTGAGGCCCTGAACTACCCTAGGGAAGAGAGGTCCTTCAGGAGGACTGTCCTTCCTTTTGTTTCCTAGTGGTAAACCTGCCTCTCCCTGAATAACTTTGTCTTAGGTTTGTTCCTTAGAAACAGAGCCTGGGATAAGGATTCTTGTGCAAGCAAATTATTGAGGAAGTATTCTGCCAGAAAATCTGGGAAGCAGCAGAGGAAGCAGGATAGGGCAGGGGAAGAAGGCAAATAAAAGTGTGGCCAGATGTGGTGTCTCATGCCTGTAATCCCAGCACTT
The DNA here is from genome assembly GCA_004027715.1 of Plecturocebus donacophilus. NCBI lineage: Eukaryota > Metazoa > Chordata > Mammalia > Primates > Pitheciidae > Plecturocebus > Plecturocebus donacophilus. The sequence continues at coordinate 113,868 of PVKP010001894.1, forward strand.
TGGGAGGCTGAGGCAGGTGGATCTTTTGAGGTTCGAGACCAGCCTGGCCAACATGGTGAAACCCTGTCTCTACTAAAAATACAAACAATTAGCTGGGCATGGTTGTACATGCCTGTAATACTAGCTACTCAGGAGGCTGAGGCTGGAGAATCTCCTGAACCCGGGAGGTGGAGGTTGCAGTGAGCCGAGATCATGGCACTGCACTCCAGCCTGGTGGACAGAGCGAGACTCTGGCTCAAAAAAGAAAAAGTGTTGTTTCCAGAGAACCCTGATCCCAGGAGGAGCTCTGGAGCAGGAATTGCACTCCAGGATTATCACACCCAAAGGCAAGGGAACTGGCTGTCAGTCCTGGCCATGGGAAGGTGCAAGGCCAATGGGGTGGGTGGTGGTTGGTGAAACTGAGGCAGTTCTGGTCAACCCAGGGCAATCCCCAGCCCAAGGCAGTCCCCAGGAAAAGGAAGCAGGCATCCAACAAGGGTATTGGGTGGGGCACTGACAGTATTTGCTACATACCTGCTGACCATGAAAGGCAGATGTTTTAGAGGTTACCATCTCAGCAAGTAGACTCCACTTCAAATTCTGCCTCCTCCACTCAGAGCACATAACCTCAGGCAAGCCACATAACCTCACAGAGCTTCCACTTTCTCTTTTGCAAAATGGGAATGATGTAAATTTCTATCTTCCAGGATTGTTAGGATCTAGCAAGACAATGCAAGTGAAAAGGGTTAGCGTAATATCGGACCCTAGGTAAATCATGAAGGCTGTTACGATGCTGGTTGCCACCGTTGCTGACCTAACAGGTTCAAAGTTAGAAAAGGTTCTGCCCATCCGGGGGTCTGACCTTTTGCTGAAGGATTGCTTATTCCTTTGAAGCACAAAGGGACGTTTTGCTACAGAGTAACACTGGAGAAATAGGTATGTTTATGTGTAGTGTGCATATTTTTGAAAGCTAAGCTTGGTAGGAGCCTCGTTACAAATCTGGTTGGCATTTGGCAGGTCATGACACATCCTTGGGGTACAAAGCCTCCTGAGAACTGCTTGGAAAAGAATGAGTTGTTAAACAGCCTTCGCCAAGAAGTATGTCAACAGTCAACACCTTCTTTTCCATGTGAACATCATGCAAATACAGAGCTGTAAATTGCTTGCAAATTGCGCTGTTGCCAGTTACCAGAGTACTTAAAGGAGAAGCTTCCTTCCCTAAATTCTTAGCGAGTTTTTGATATGAAATGTAAAGATTGGTACTATTAAATTTTTCTTTTCTTTTTTCCTTTCCTTTCTTTCCTTTTGAGACAGAGTCTTACTCTGATGCCCAGGCTGGAGTGCAATGGTGTGATTTCAGCTCATGGCAACTTCTGTTTCACAGGTTCAAGTGATTCTCCCACCTCAGCCTGCTGAGTAGCTGGAATTACAGGCACCTGCCATCATGTCTGGCTAATTTTTGTATTTTTGTGGAGACGGGGTTTCATCATGTTGGCCAGGCTGGTCTTGAACTCCTGACCTCAGGTCATACACTGCCTTGGTCTCCCAAAGTGCTGGGATTACAGGTGTGAGCCACCATGAACAATCTCTAGATTTTTAAGATAATCCTTCTCTTGAAATCTCAGACAGGGGATGGAGAGCTTCTTCCCAGAGCACTGCCTACACACCCAGTTTTAAGGAATGCGTAGACAGGTAGGCATCCCTGTTCTTGAAACTGGTAAGGCACATAAGTTACATCAGGACATCCAGGACTCCCACCCCACCCAAACTAAGCCAAACGGAGAAAATTGCTTAAGCCCAGAAGTTCAAGACCAGCTTGGGCAACATAGTGAGACCCTGTCTCTACAATTTTTTTTTTTTTAATTAGCCAGACATAGTGACACATGCCTGTAGTCCCAGCTACTCATGGGGCTGACGCAGGAGGATCACTTAAGCCAAAGAGCCCAAGGCCATGGTGAACTGTGATTTTATCACTGCATTCCAGCCTAGGTGACAGTTAGACCCTGTTTCAAAAAAAAAAAATTTAATCTAGAAATTCCTTTGCTAAGATAATCTGATGTGTAGATTTCTTTGGCAGAAATCTAGTTTCAAAGATGTGCTATAGAGAAGCTCGTAAAAATTTGCTGAATTGAATAGAACGTTAAAGTTTTTTTTCTTTTCTTTTCTTTTTTTAATTTTCCTTGGTTGAGCTGGGGATTTTCCAACTTAGCCTGACACTGACTGAAAGGAAACATGTGGGACTGATACTCTTTCAACTCTCACTAGAAGGCTGGACAGAGGACTCGAGTGAGACATTTAGTGTCTTAGTGTTGAGAGGCTCCAATGTCAAGTTCATCGGAGGAGGACTCTAGACTCCTGCCTTCTCCCTGCAGCTGAGGGTGTCCCAACTCCTCCATCCCTCACATTCCCTTTTCTAAGCTACAAACAAGTAAAACACACACTGACACCAGCACACAACTGCGAGGTATTAGTAGAAGTAAAATCTTTTTTTTTTTTCTTTTTGAGATGGAGTGTCATTCTGTCACCCAGGCTGGAGTACAGTGGCATGATCTCAGCTCACTGCAGCCTCCGCCTTCTGGGTTCAAGTGATTCTCCTGCATCAGCCTCCTGAGTAGCTGGGATTATAGCCGCATGCCATGATGCCCAGCAAATTTTTTGTATGTTTAGTACAGACAGAGTTTCACCAGGTTAGCAAGGCTGGTCTCCAACTCCTCACCTCAGCTGATCCACTGGCCTTGACCTCCCAAAGTGCTGGGATTACAGGCGCGAACCACTGTGCTGGCTAGAAGTGAAATCCTTCTGTCATTCATCCATCCATCCTTTTATCTATTCAAGAACTCTCTGACAAACACCTAATATATTTCAGGTGAAGTGCAAGGACTAGGTGATCAAAACAAGCACAGCGCCTGCCCTCAGGGAGTTTAAATTCCAGAGCAATCAAAACAATGATCAAATCACCAGAAACCGAAGGTAAACCTGCAACTGGGGTAAATGCTATAAAGCCAAAATCAATGTGTATAAAGAGCAAATCATGGGGAGATTTGGCTTAGTCATGAACACAAAGAAGGACATAAGTGATAAGTAAAGAAATTTGAAAGAAGAGTAAGAGCTAACCAGGTAAAGAATGTCAGGAGCATTTCAGGTGGGAGGGATGGCATGTGAAAAGGCCCTGTTGAGGGTGTGGGGGAAGCATGGTGCGATGGAAGAATTGACCAGGGACCTCTGGCGCTGGAGCTCAGACAGCAAGGAGAAGAGGAACCAGCAAGATAAGTGGAGGCCAAGATGCATGACTCATTATAGGCCATGGTGAGGAAGTGCCAAGTATCAATTTCCCCAGACCACCAAGAAAAAAACGACAAAATCCAAGCGAAACTAAACGGAAGGCACATTTGTCCAGCAAAGCTAGGTTTACCAGACCTACTGCAATAAAGAAGAACACAATCTTAACAGAGTTTTAGTAATGTCTTCAAGGGGAAAGGTCTGGGGAGGATATTCACAGAGTTTTAGGGCCTGGGCTGGAAGACTGAAGGCTGGTTTTATAAGGCAGAGAGTTAGCTGGGATTAGGTAGAGTTGATGCCACAAGGGCCTCAGATCTGTGGACACAGTGAGAAGAGAGTCTGGCTCTGTCGCCCAGGTTGGAGTGCAGTGGCGTGATCTCTGCTCACTACCACCTCCGCCTCCCAGGTTCAAGTGATTCTCCTGCCTCAGCCACCCAAGTAGCTGGGATTACAGGCATGCGTCACCACGCCCAGCCAATTTTTGTAGTTTTAGTAGAGACAGGATTTCACCACACTGGCCAGGCTAGTCTCAAACTCCTAACCTCAAGTGATCCACCCACATTGGCCTCTCAAATTGCTGGGATTACAGGTGTGAGCCACCGCATCCAGCTTTTAAAGTGAGATTTGTCATTGTCTTCATACATAGGCTCTTTCAGTTGGTTCAAAGGCTCATCTCCAAGGAGAGGTCTTTCTTAGAGCACATGGCTGAGTGATCTTTACTTACCCTGAGTAGTGTTTAAGAACGGAATGAAAAGAATGCCCAGGCCTAGTATTAACACAGGGACAAGGAATTAGGTTGCTTTCAGTTCTGAGGTTTGATGTTATCCTAAGTGAATGGGTTTTGGTTTCCCTTAACTTCTGTCCTGGCCATGGAGTCGTGGAAGGAGCATGGGATCAGCCACCATCACAATGTCACTCTCTTTTCTGTCTGGTGGTAACGTAGGAAAAGATGACTTCTTATTTGTTTTCCTTGCCTGTATCCAATTTTTTTTGGGGGGGAGACAGAGTTTTGCTCTTGTTGCCCAGGCTGCAGTGCAGTGGCATGATCTCAGCTCACTGCAACTTCCACTTCCCGAGTTCAAGCAATTCTCCTGCCACAGCCTCCCAAGTAGCTGGAATTACCGGCATGTGCCACCACACCCAGCTAATTTTTGTATTTTTAGTAGAGATGGGATTCCCCATGTTGACCAGGCTGTTCTCAAACTCCTCACCTCAAGTGATCTGCCATCCACCAGCCTCAGTCTCCCAAAGTGCTGGGATTACAGGCTCGAGCCGCCACGCCTAGCTCCAAGTTTTACCTTTACGTGTCCCTCTGTGTTAGCAGTGGTTGAGAAGAGACACTTAGGGGCAAAACAGCCTTGCATTCCTTACCCAGCTCTGTCACTTGGTATCTCTGAACTTCAGCCTATTTTATAAAGTCTAATCAGTTTCCTCATCTCTAAAGTGAGGATAATAATGGCATTTACTTGATTGGAGTTGTAGTGCAGATTAAATGAGATCTGTGTGTAAATTCCTAGCTCTGCCTGGCATATGGCAAGTGCAGGAGCATCAAGTGCAGGAGCATCAAATTACTGCGGTTACTTTCACATCGAACTGCAGAACTGAGAAGGTCTCCAGAAGCCCCACGTCATCCCGTGGCCCTCTAAAAGCAACTGCTAACTAATTTGCAGAGGAATCTTTTCCATGTCACTGCTGGGGTGATCTCAAGTATTTTGCTTGGCCTGCAACACTGCTTCTGCTCCCAAAACCCTAGACCTTGCCTGTCTTGGTGTTCTTTCTGGCAACGCATCCTAATGGGCCATGTGCCCGTGTCTTTCCTCCGCAACAAGTCTGCAAGTGACGCAAGGGGAGGGAATGTGCTTCCAGAGCTTTTATTCTGCACTTGGTAAGAACTCAAGGGCTTAGTTTATTCAAAAGACATGTCTTGAGACCCACTCTGGGCCATGGCTGGGTGGGAAGCATTCTTAGAACCTGCTCCTGGGGGCCCTCCCCTGGGTGGAAGGCGAAGAGCCCAGACAATGTTCTCCTAGGGTAAAGCACTCACCAACTGAGGCCTAAAGGAGACCCTCACAGAAAGAGTGATGTTTCAACAGGGTTTATCAAAACATGCTTATACATTATGGGTTTAATGTAAGTAAAACATGCAAATGGCAAAAATTGAAATAGTTCTAAAATAGGTGAGAGTGAAAAGTAAGTCTTCCTTCCAATCCTGTGGGTTTTCTCCCAGAGACCCCCCATGGCTTCTAGGTTCTACCTGCAAATCTCAGCACAGACATCACTTATATAAATTCTCCCCCAGCACACTACGTGCTTTCACGACATTTATAACTTGGGAATTTTTTTTTTTTTTTGAGATGGAGTTTCATTCTTGTTGCCCAGGCTGGAGTGCAATGGTGTGACCTTGGCTCAATGGCGTGACTGCACCCTCTGCCTCCTGGGTTCAAGCCATTCTCCTGCCTCAGCCTTGCGAGTAGCTAGGATTACTGGCATGTGCCACCACGTCCAGCTAATTTGGTATTTTTAGTAGAGACGGGGTTTCTCTGTTGGTAAGGCTGGTCTTGAACTCCTGAACTCAGGTGATCTACCTGCCTCAGCCTCCCAAAGTACTAGGATCACAGGCATGAGTTGCCACACCCGGCCGGCGATGGTTTTTTTTAATCGGTCTACATGCATCTCCTTTACTGTTATTGTTACAATTAACTGTACATAAGTAGATTTCATTGATAGAGACAGAATGACCATTTTCTGTTTTTTTCTTCCTGCTGTAACCAATCATGCTTCAGTGAATAATTTCTTAGAGCACTTATGTGAAGAGTGCATAGAAATGCATAGAAAATTCCCAGAAGTAGAATTGGCTGGAGTTAAATATGTATGTATGAACAATTTTTTTTTTTATAGAGTTGGGGTCTCACTGTAGGGCCCAGGCTGGCCTGGATCTACCAGCTTCAAGCAATCTTCCTGCCCTGGCCTCCCAAAGCAGTAGGATTATAGGCATTAGTCACCACACCCACCCCGGTAATTTTGAGATATTTCCACATTGTCTTTCCAAGAAACAGTAAGTGTGTGGGACTCTTGTCAACAACTGATGATGGCTGAGCAGGACATGAAGGGTTTCCTGGCAGGTTTTTGGGTGACTCAGGTGGACCCCTGAACCTTGAAGGATGCAAGAGAAGAGGATCCCTAGTAGGGAACACAGCCTGTGTCCAGGCATGGCAAGCTGGTGTGTAGAAGCAGCCACCCAGGAACATGAGTGTTCAGTGCATGAAGACGGGGTAAGGCATCCAGGTAGGCAACTGCGCTGTCTGGGAGGGCCCAGAACATTTTGCTGCCCTGCTGGGACAGCTCCTTGGAGGCCCTTGGGAAGTGGAGGGGGGTTTTAAGGACAGTAATGTGATCACATTCTTTTTAAGAAGCATCATTCTGGCAGAATGAAGAAAGGCTAGAAGAAAAGAGATTGGGTGAGGGGATACATAATAGTGCTGAAGAAAAATAATGAGACTGGAACGAAGGTGAAAGTTTTGAGAACCCAGAAGAGGGAATGCTTTTGCGAGTTCTTTAGGAGGAAGGTTAGATGAATAATATCTTAATTTAGCTACTGTTTTGAGATTTCTTATCTATGTGATTTTCTCAAAAACTCGAAATGTTTTAAAAAGCGTCATTTTCATGTTTTGTGTAACTCTGATAACACATTTTTATTAGTCTATTTGCATGATAGGCCCAGTGTACTGTGAGAGTGAATAGAGGTGGAGTCGGGTTGGTATGGAGGTCTCAGGAAACCCGGGCGTGGCTATTTGGAAGGAATACCCAGTTCTCTTGGCATCAGTAAAGGGGATAAGGATGCCAGGATTGGGCTGAGGAGTAAGTCATCACAACTCTTTTGAGGGTTCGTAAAATATTTCCTCTCACAGCCCAGGCGACAGAAAGAGACTCTGTCTTAAAAAAAAAATTTCTTCTCTGAGTCAAAGGCAAAATAAGTGAAATTATCAAGTTACCTTTCTGTGAAAGTTCTAATAGTTCCCCATTGCAAAAAAAATATATGAAATACTTACCTATGTTCTAGGGGTCATGAGGGACAGCTTATAGACATATGTAGGCCCTTAGGCCCACTTTGCAGAGGACGTTACTGAGGTTCAGGGAGAAGAAGAGGCTGCAGACTCAGAAATAGAGCTCAGCTTAGTAAAAACCTGTGCACAGGTTTGGGAGATCCTGGGTATTTGGATGATGGCAGTGGGTCTCTCTCTAGAAAGTTTCTGGTTTAAGACCTCTTGTGGAAGGCCAACAACCCCCAGAGGATTTAAACAACAGGCTCTGCTTTCAGAAAGCATCATCCTAAAAGCATTGTCTCCTGAAAATATTGGCTCCTCCAGGCCTGTGTTGAGCCTGATGTTCAATGGTATCGATTTGGAAAAAAGATGCTCAATATCAATTCTCCAAATTAAATGTCAGGGGATGTCAAAGGTAGTGGGCATAAGAATGACCTGAAGAAATGGAAATGTAAAGAAACATAAAGAAAAAGGTCAGCTGGTCTGAGCTGGTGCCTGTGGACAGACACCAGGTAAATAGAAAGTCGGTTGGTCTGGGGACCTCACTGTGAGAAATGCTCCTCTATTTGAAAGTTCTATTAATTGAAACACAGCTAGTTCTAATATAATTGTCACATGGAATTATTCCTGTAGTCAAGGAAGGAGAAATTAACAAGAAAATGAGCTCACGATTGGGAATGCTCATGTCAAATTTTGCAAGTCAAATATTCAGGTCATGGCTTAGACGTGCAAGATTCAGTTCAGTGTTCTCTGGAAGGTATTTACTTGGTCCAGGGAAAGGAGTGATACATTGAAAATGATGGTCACTAAGGAAGGAGACAAACAGTTTTTTCATTCACTTCATTTCCTTTTGGCAGTTAGAAAGCTTGCCTTCTGCTTCAGCCTGTGCTGGGAACTGGAGACACAGGAGGAATCTGATGTAGCCTCTAGGAGTTGGTAGTTACCAGAAGCAAAGGAGAGGAAGCGAGAGGAAAGGCGGTAAGGAGTGAAAAGGAGGTGAGGAGGGAGCAAAAGAGAGGATGAAGAAGAGCAGGACAGACGAAGAACAAACGCTTCCCAGTGCTTACTCCTGAAGGTCCTTAACTGGAAGCCAGGCCTCCCAAGGTGCTGCAGCAAATTCAAAGGGGTTATTCTAAATTTCAAGGGAAAGCACAGTGATCCTTGATTGATCGATTGATTGATTTCTCTCTCTTTCTTTTTTTCTTTTTTGAGATGGAGTCTCACTCTGTTGCTACGGGCTGGAGTGCAATGGTGTGATCTCAGCTTACTGCAACCTCTGCCTCCTGGGCTGAAGCAATTCTCCTGCCTCAGTCTCCCGAGCAGCTGGGATTACAGGCGCCTGTCACCACGCCTGGCTAATTTTTGTAGTTCTAGTAGAGATGGGGTTTCATCATGTTGACCAGGCTGGACTCCAACTCTTGACCTCAGGTGATCGCCCATCTGGGGCTCCCAAATTGCTGGGATGACTGGCGTGAGCCACTGTGCCTGGCCAGATTCTTGATTTCTATACACTGTGTGCACTCCTAGCCCAAGACAGTGCCTAGTTTCAGTGTTAGGTTGTGCTGCATTGGTTTTGATGACATCATAGCTTTGGTTTTCTGCAGTTGCTGTAATAAAACACAAATAGAGCAGGAAAATTAATGTGGAATTGGAAGTGAGGATGGTGGTGTCTCTGCTTCCCAAGGCTTAAGAAGTTGTGGGACACCCAGCAAGCACACATGTCCCTTATTTTGTTCCTAAGTAATCATGGCTATTGAAGAATGAAACAAATATATTACTGTTCTTTCTATTTATGGGTGCTACATTTTTTGAATTGCTACTAAATTGTTAGGATATGGATACCTACTAACTCCCTTGGAGCTAACTGCTTAATGAATAGAACTTTTAGATATTTATTTTTGCCTGGGGGCACAATGAAATGCTGAAATGCTCAGGGCACTGAACAGAGAATGTTTGGGAGCTTCTTATTACTCTGTTCTTGCAACATGTAATTCTTTTTAATTTAATTATCGCGCCGACACCGTTAGTACAATTACTCTACTTTTGAGAAAAGAGCTTCAGTAAAGACTAGCATCCTACAGCTAGTTAGTGCTAGAAAGAGAAATGATTTTGGATCAGCCTGACAGAATGTCTGTGTTCCTGGCCCCTACTCTTAGCTCTCAGATGCTTAGGATGTCCAATTAGCCAGTACACCCTAAGCATTAGGAAAGCTTAGTTTTACCATATTACTAACAAGGCCGCATTATTCTTTCATCCTATTAAACTGTACCCGCGTCTTATCCTCCAATTTGAAATCCCTTGATGTCTGGGCAGCACAGCCCTGTGAGTCAGATCGCTGGCTCCACTGCTGTGATCGTGGACAGGAACAGAGCCCTGGGGACCCATGGAGTAATATGCCCTTTAAATATGGCCAGGCCCTTTTCCAGGCACCGGGAGGTATTCTTTTTGAGGAATGAGAAAAACTTGGAGAGAGTTCAGAAAAAAAAAAGCAGCCACTGTGATCACATGGTTGGAATCAAAGAATATTACAGTGTTAGAAACTAGCTAATCAACCCCTCATGACACCAAGGAGAAAACAGGCCCGGGAGGGGGTGGATGGTTCAGACCTTGTCTAAGGCTACGGAGTGAGTTGGTGGCAGAGCTGGGGTGAGATCCAGCTCTCTTGACGCAAGCCACTGGGCGAAAATCAGGCCCAAGAAGAAAACTGCAGAAGCCTCAGCTGAAGACTCAGACCTTATATGTTCATCTTCAGCCAACCTTCAGGGTGACCTTGAAAGGTTCCCCCTCAGGTACCCACATTTATTGTGCCTGGCCCTCTGTGTTACATATTATGTGTTTTATCCTACCAGGCATGACTTAGGCATTTTAAAGATCAGGCAACTGAGGTTCAAAACAAAACATTTACAAGCTAGGCAGGAGTTGAAGTGGGACTCAAATCCAGCTTGGACAGATTCCCAAGACAGAAGATGCTCCTCATATGACTCTTGCCATGTTTAGGTGGATTGAGAGTATATGAAACTGTTAGCTGCCGTTCCCAACACCATCATCGTTTTGGGGGAGTTTTAAATTTCCACTAGACTTCAAGTCTGAACACATGCAGAGATCTTCCAGTTGTCTGATTCCAGAGGGGAGGTTTCCAAAGGTTTTCAGAGGGAAACCAAGAACTCTCATTTATCTAGCTATGTCTAGTTCAGGAGTGGGCAAGGTTTTTCTGTAAAGAGCCAGATGGTAAATATTTCAGGCTTTGCAGGTCTCTGTTACTGCCATTACTCACTTCTTCTGCTGTAGCATGAACAGTCACAGAACAATGTATCCATGGATGGAAGTGACTGTGTCCTTTTTTTTTTTTTAAAAACAACAAAGAACACAAAAAACAAAGAGGGACATTACATGGTGGTGAAAGGATCAATGCAACAAGAAGAGCTAATGGTCCTAAATATATACGCACCCATTACAGGAGCACCCAGATACATAGGGCAAGTGACTGTGTTATAAAATTCTATTTGTAAAAAACAATGACGTGCTGTGGTTTGCCGACTCCTTCTACAGTTAGTCCTATATCCAGCCAACAGCCCCTTTCTGATTTATCTTCAATATTTTTCCTGAAACACATTTCAGCAGAGGCTTTTACTTCAGTGGCTCTTACATTTTTGCAGGGGCTGAGGGTAAGGAGAAGGAAGAAGGCACAGAGCCCATTGAGAATGTCGTAAATCCTCTCATAAGACATGCAAATGTGCATACAATTTTGCACACAATTCTAGGGGGGTTGTGGACATATACCCTCTCTAGTCTTAAGAGCTTGGTGAATGTATCCTGGCTTTCTGAAACTGGAGAGATGGGGACAGCTGGTTAGGCATAAGAACATCAGCTTGAGAATGTCAGAAATGAGGAAGGTCTGGTAGTGTGCCAAAGTGCTGGTTATCTCAGAGTTTTATCTCAGCACAAAACTGCCCAGCTAAAGGGGATGTTTCTTAACTCTCTTGGGGGATACATGTAGCTATGTGATCTTGCTGTGCTCAATGAGATTAGAGTAGAAGTGACAGGTACCACTTCCAAGTCCGACCTTAAAGACTAGGTATATGCTTCCCTGCCTTCTTTCCCCTGCCACCAACTGGGAGGTGGTGAGAATGGGGTAGTCGTCCTGGACCCAAATGTAGAAGCTGCATGCCGAAGATGGAAAAGACATCTTACTGTCTGAACTGCCTACTTCTGGGCTGTTAGGTAAGAGAAAAAAACTTCACTCTTGTTTAAGTCACCGTATTTCTGCACCTCTTTGATACAACAGCAAAACTTGTACCTAGTACTGACTACCTATTTTGCAAGGCCCAGTACAAAATGCAAATGTGGGGGCTCTTGTAAGAAAATGAGTAAAAATTTAAGCCAGCTGCAGTGGCTCATGCCTGTAATCCCAGCACTTTGGGAGGCTGAGGCGGGCTGATCACTTGAGGTCAGGAGTTCAAGACCAGCCTGGCCAACGTGATGAAACCTTGTCTCTACTAAAAATACAAAAATTAGCTGGGTGTGGTGGCAGGTGTCTGTAATCCCAGCTACTCAGGAGGTGGAGGCAGGAGAATTGCTTGAACCCGGGAGGCAGAGGTTGCAGTGAGCTGAGATAGCACCATTGTGCTCCAACCTGGGCGACAGAGCGAGACTCCATCTCAAAAAAAAAAACAAAGGAAGGAAGGAAAGAAAGAAAGAAAAAGAAAGAAAGAAAGAAAAAGAAAGAAAGAAAGAAAGAAAGAGAAAGAAAAAGAAAGAAAGTAAAAAAGAGAGAAAACGATTAAGAATTTCAAGACAGTGACAGCAGAGTACACACTCATATTCCCATCTTTCACCCTTCCAAGGGAGATGGTTCGCTCCCATTTTCTAACACCTGAAATGTAAAGGTCTTGAGTCCAGAGGTTGCGAGGACAGGTTCTGGATAAGGTAACGCAGGTTCAACATCTGGTTCTATTACTTACCAGACTTGTGAGTTTGGGCAGACCTCGGCTTCCTTATCTGTAAAATGGCAATAGAATAAAAGACTCTGCCTCTTTGCTTTGGTATGAGGACTAAATGAGGTAACACAGGCAAATAACTTGGCATTTAGTGAGCACTTTATAAATGTTTGCTTCATTACTGATATATAACGCATGGTAAGCTAGATTTTCTAAACTCCTTCAGGCATTCACGTGGATCTGTTCTCTCTCTCCAACCCCTTGTTGTTTCCGTCTGGCTTTTGGTTCCTTTCATTCACCTGCTGCTCTTCCCTCGATGCAATGTTAGACTAGGCAGATGTTTTTTGTTGTTGTTTTGTTTTTAAATCAGGACAAAATGGTTATATTTAACTGAGCATAATTTATTAAAATAATTGCCTTAATGAATGCTAATTATTAAATGTTCATTTAGTTATGTGCTTCCCTTTGCTTGTATACGAACTTCATGTGAGTCATTATGAAACAAGACATGCAAACTGTGTAATTACAGACAAAGCATTTAAGACAAACCAATAAAAATCAAAGGTAGGAGAAAAATGCTTTGAAGAGAGCTGGGGAGTTGTTGGGACTTCCTGTGTCCTGCCAAGAACCTTCGGTGGGAGGTGGGGGCAGGAGATGGGGTGTGGGGCTATGGCCCTGGGATCTGTGTGCCAGGCCTCTCTATCCAAAACAGAGAGGAAATGAGAAAAGACCAAGGAGCAACCATGTCACATCTTTAAACAAGTGGAAAGAGATGAACTCCAGGCCCACAGAGCCCTCCTTCTTTTGGGGAGGGCATGGAGTGCAGGTGGGGGAAGCATCTTCATGGAAGCCAGGTTCATGGTGGGTCCTTGCCTTCTCCGTTCTCACAGTTTGCTGAGTGACTATTAAGGGTTGAATTGTGCCCCCTCTGCTAAATTCGTATATTGAAGTCCTAAAGTCCAGTCCCTCAAAATGTGACCTTATTTGGAGATAGGGTCTTTGCAGAGGTCATCGGGTTAAACTGAGGCTACCAGGTTGGGGCCCAATCTCACATGACTGGTGTCCTTATGAAAAGTACCACCAACTGGATAGCTTAAACAGACTTTTATTGTCTCACAGTTCTAGAGGGCAGTAGTTGGAGAGGAAGGTATTAGCAGGGTTGGGTCCTCCTGCGGGCTGTGACAGGTCCCCTAGCTCTCTCCCCCAGCTTTTGGTGGCTTGCTGTCAATCTCTGATGTTCCTTGGATTGCAGAAGCATCCCTTGGTCTCTGCCTTCATCTACACATGGTGTTCTCCTTGTGTGCACGTCTGTGTCTACATGTTCTCTTTTCATGGACGCTAGTCATACTGGATTAGAGCCCACCTAATGTCCCCAGTTTAATTTGATTACCTCTATGGAGACTTTATATCCAAATAAAACCACATTTTGAGACATTGGGGGTTAGGATTCAAAAGTATGAATTTTGGAAAGGACACAATTCAACCTCTAACAGTGACCTTGGGCAAGTATCTTCCTTTCTGTGAGTTCAGCTTTCCTTTCTGTGAGCTCAGTTTACCCATCTGCAAAGTGATATGTTGTGATTACATAACCTCCAAGGGCTTTTCACCCCTGAAGTCCTATGTGGGTGAAACAAATTCTGGCCCTGAGCCACACAGGGGCTAGATACAGCCTTGCCCCAAAGGCCGCAGAAAGAGATGCAAAGACTCCAATTTACTGGAGGCAAAGGCAGGTAAAAACTGCCCGCTATGGCAAAAGCACACTTCACTGTAAGTGTCTTTGTGCTTTGTTTGGGGGAGGCCCTAACCACTCTTCAAATCTCTGTGTCTAAGGACTCTGCCACATGAAGCAGAGAGGACAGATGACAGGAGCGGAGCTAGCCCATTCAGCCAGAGGAATTGGCGGTGCTGAGACAATCCACACCACAGGTAAAGCCGGAATGCATTCTTTCTGTATTGAAAAGTTTCCGTCTTGCATGGAATTTCATGTAAATTCATTATTCATTCATTCATTCATTTATTCAGGACAAATGTACTGAACACCTAAATGTCAGGGATTGCTTTGGATACTGGAGATACAGGGATGAACGGAACACAGTTTCTGTTCTCGTGGAACTTTCATTTGCAGGGGTGTGGTGGGGGAGGTGCAGACAACAAAGAAGTAACTCATTTCAGATAATGATGATCGAAGGCAAAGAGGAAAGAAAAGCTGTCCAAAGTCAGAGTGCATACGCGTTTACTCTCATCAGCTTGTGATGGGCACAGCCAAAGGACTTTTTTCTTTGCAAGTAGCTTTGCTGGCTTCTGGAAAACCCTTAAGTAGACATGCTTCCAGATGTAGAGTCTGACTAACAAGACAGAAGACCACAAGGAAGGGACCTCCACTTCACCAAATGTCTTCCACTGGGTGTTGCATAAGGAGCTATACCTTTGGAGCCAAATAACTGTGAGCTTCAATCTTGTATTTATCACTTTCCAGCTGCATGACTTGGAACCAGTCCTTTCACCTCTTGCAGTCTATTTTCCCATCTGTAAAATGGGGGAAATAATTATTAGGTTGTTGCAAAAGTAATTGCGGCTTTTGCCATTACTTTTAAATGGCAAAAACCACAATTACTTTTGCACCAGTCCATTACAATCATGACCTGATTGGGTGGTTATGAGGACTGACTGTGATAATGCCTATGAAACTTGCAGGTGATGGAATTTCAATACATTTAGCCACTGTGATGATTAACTCCAGCTGTAGTACAAAAGAAAGAGCCCTGGGCTTGGTCAGGTGAGCAGGGTTCAAGCACCAGTTTTGCTAGGTCAGAATAGTGAGACTCTGGGAATGGACTTCTCTGTGCCTTGGAAGATTTATTTATTCATTCAAATGAGAAAACTTGACCTTAAAATAGGCATAATAATTTATATTTCCCTGGGTTGTTATGAAGGTTCACAAATTCATACATAGAAACTTTATTTAAAGGCAAGGCATTCAAAAATAGCTGTTCCTCAATCACACAAAGCATCGCTCCTCTTCCCACCACACAAGTTTCCCAAAGCCCTTTAGTTCTTTATTTGTCCACATGTTGGCTTCTCCTTAAGCCACCAGGCACCAGACCTCCAGAGTCAAAATACATCAAGTGAGATCTTAAAACAAGGAAGACCAGGCTTCCAGTGAGTGAGAAGAGAAATGGTACATGTGAGCATCTGAGCCTGGTATACTGGAAATATTACCCTGATCTGGGAGACAGACACACCCAGAGTGGATCCGGGGTCATCCTTGAGGCTATGTGATCTTGGAAACGCTATGTCCCCGCTCTGAGCCTCCATTTCCTCATCTGGAACACAGAAATCCTAATTCCCAAATCTTAGCTACCATTATTGTGCAAATTATAGAAAATAACAAAGGCAAGAATGATGATAGCAACAATAATAATAACTCCTCACATTTATTAACTATTTGCACACGATTCTGTGTGATTTATGTGCTTTGTGGCATTTAATCCTCATAGTGACCTTTGAGATGCCAATTATTGTAATCCCATTTTGCAGGTGAGGAAACAAGGGACAAAACAGCTCCAAAGTCACACAGCTGAGAGTGGCAAAGCCTGGGTTGTGGCTGGGGTCTTCTACTCTAGAGCCCACACTTGTAACCATGACACTGCATTACCTCCCACAGCACAGTGGTGAAATCACATAGCAGTTAGACACAAAACCTGGTACATCTGAGGTGCATGGAACAGGGTGATTATGACTGTCATTACCATGGTCAGTGTTCCCAGCCCACAAATGATGTGATCAGGTGTCTTTTGCCAATGCTGCTAAGAACTACCTGGGAAGAGGTCTGGCCAATTTGCTGATGACCAGCAGCACCTTGGCTCTGTTTGTCCTTAGCAGGCAGCCTTCGCTTTTATTTTGAGATGGAGATGTTTAAGTCTAAGCTTCCGAGTAGCAGGATTTTCTTAGGTGTCATTTTAAGCTACTGAGTTGTGGGGTAATTTTGCTACACAGCAATAGGTAACTCAGTGCAGGACACCAAAGCTGAAACAGCATCAGCATGTAGCAAGTGGGAGGTGTTTGAAGCCTGTCTGGCTCCAAAGTCCCCTTCCTACTCCACTTGTGTCCTTCCCGCAAGAGCAATAACAACTCAATAATAAATGTGAGGAGTAATTATTATTGTTGCTATTTTGACGTGCAAAAAGCTGAACATCAAGGACTGTGTGTCCTCGCAGGCAGACCCACGTGTGTGGAACAGGTTGGAATTCTGTGTGATCTCTGTCAGTTCTTTTACCCCACCAGGGAAGATGCTCTTTAGGGAAGGACATGAGCAGAGCAGGCGGGGATTTTGGAGCTAGACAGGCTTCAGATGCCTCCCACTTGCTGCATGCTTTGCTTTTTCTTTTCTTTTCTCTTTTCTTTTCTTTCTTTTCTTTTTTTTCTTCTCTTCTCTTCCTTTCCTTTTCTTTTTCTTTTCTTTTCTTTCTTTCTTTCTTTTTTTTTTTTTTTTTGAGACAGAGTCTTGCTCTGTCACCCAGGCTGGAGTGCAGTGGCACAATCTCGGCTCACTGCAATCTCCATCTTCTGGGTTCAAGCGAATCTCCTGCCTCAGCCTCTCAAGTAGCTAGAATTACAGTGGTGTGCCACCACACCTGGATAATATTTGTATTTTTTTTTAGTAGAGATGGGGTTCCGCCATGTTGGCCAGGCTGGTCTTGAACTCCTGACCTCAGGTGATCCACCCCAACTTGGCCTCCCAAAGTGTTGGGATTACAGGTGTGTAATCCCACTGTGCCCGGCCTGCATGCTTATTTTCTTCCAGCTTTGGTGTCCTCGACTTATATATTCCTGTGTAACAAATTACCCTGAAATTTAGTACCTTAAAATGACAGTATCAATGATCTCACCATTTTCCATGGGTTAGGGATCCCTCTGCACTATATCCTTGTCCTGCTTCTGGGTTCCTCCCAGGCTGGGATTAAGGCTGCGGACTCTCTCATGTGGCTGCTGGCGGGTTCAGTTCCCTGACTGTTGGCGAGAGTCCTCCCTCAATTGTTCCCTGCCACTGGGGCCCCTCCAGTGTGGCAGCTGGCTTCCTCTGTGCAATTAAACCACAGTGAGACTGAAGTCTCAGTCTTTTATAATTTATGTCTCAGAAATAACATCCCATCTCTCTTGGGTTTTGTTGTTGTTTTCTGTGAATTTCTTCTTATGTTATTTTTTTAATATTAAAATTGTTTAGGCTGGGCATGGTGGCTCATGCCTGTCATGCCAATATTTTGGGAGGTTGAGGCAGGAGAATTACTTGAGCCCAGGAGTTTGAGATAAACCTGGGCAACAGAGCAAGACCCCATCTCTTTAAATTTTTTTTTTTTAATTATCTGGGTGCAGTGGTGCATGTCTGCGTTCCGAGCTACTCAGGAGGCTGAGCAGGAGGGTCGCTTGAGCCTGGAAGTTTGAGGCTGCAGTGAGCTATGATTGTGCCATTGCACTTCAGCCTGGGCGACAAAATGAGACCCTGTCTCAAAAGCAAGTAAAATAGTTTAAATCTTCAATTGTAGTAAAATACACCCACAAAAATTCCTATCTTAACCACTGTCAAAGGTATACTTTAGTAGTGTTAAGTACATTCATGCTGTTTTGCAACTGATCTCCAGAACTCTTCATCTTGTAAAACTGAAACTCTGTCCTCATTAACAGCAGCTCCCCATTCCCACCTCCCCCCAGTTCCTGGAAACTATCCTTCTACTCTCTGTCTCCCTGAATTTGACTACTCTAGGTGCCTCATATATGTGCAGTCATATAGTATCCATCTTTTTGTGAAAGGTTTATTTCACTTAAGATAATATCTTCAAGGTTTGTCCATGTTGTAGCATGTATCAGAATTACTTTCCTTCTTAAGGCTATTATTCCATTGTATGTATATACATACATATGTGTGTGTGTGTGTGTGTGTGTGTGTATATATGCCACATTCTATTGATCCCATTCATCTTTTGAACCCCTTGGTTGCTTCCACTTTTTGACTGTTGTGAATAGTGTAGCTGCAAACATGGGTGTGCAAATATCTTTTCAAGATGCTCCTTTTAGTTTTTTGGGGGGTATACATGTAGAAGTAGCCTTGCCAGATCACATAGTAATTCAATTTTTTTTTTTTTTGCTTCATAAGAACTGCCATACTGTTTTCCACAGCAGTTTCTCCATTTTACATTTTTACCAACAGTGTACAAGGGTTCCAATTTATCCACATCCTCACCAACATTTGTTATTTTCTGTTGTTGTTGTTTTTTTTTAATAGTAGCCATGCTAATGGGTATGAAGTGGTACTCATTGTGGTTTGGATTTGCATTTCTTTCACGGCTAGTGATGCTGTGTATGGTTTAATGTACTTACTGGCCATTCACATATCTTCTTTAGAAAAATGGCTATTCAAGTCCTTTGCACATTTGTATTTTATTTTATTTTACTTATTTATTTTGAGATAGAGCCTTTCTTTGTCGCTCAGGCTGGAGCACAGTGATGTGACCATAGGTCACTCCAGCCTCGACCTCCCACGTCAGCCCCCACAGTAGCTGGGACTACAGGTGTGTGACCAGACCTGGCTAATTTTTTTTAAGAAGTTTTTATCAGAGGTAAGGTCTCCCTGTGTTGCCCAGGCTGGTCTCAGATTCCTGGGCACAAGTGATCTGCCTGCCTTGGCCTCACAATGTGCTGAAATTACAGATGTGAGCCACCGTGCCTGGCTTTGCCCATTTTTAAATTGGATTGTTTTTTTGTTGTTGAATTTAGGGATTCTTTATATATTTTGGATGGTAACCCCTTATGAGATATATGATTTGCAAATGTCTTTTCCCACTTCATAGGCTGTCTTTTTACTCTGTTGATGTGTCCCTTGATGAACTGAAGTTTTAAATTTTGATGTAGTCCAATTGATCTATTTTCACTCAACGCATTGTTGCCTTTGCTTTTGGTTTCATAGCCAAGAAATTGTTGCCAAACACAACGCCATGAGGTTTTCTTTCTATATTTTCTTCTAATAGTTGTATAGTTTTATGTCTTACATTTATGTCTTTGATCCATTTTTAGTTAATTTTGTTTATGACGTAAGGTAAGAGTCTAACTTTTTACTTTACATGTGGATACTCAGTTTTCCCAACACAATTTGTTGAAAAGATTGTCTTTTTCCCCATTAAATAGTCTTGGTAGCCCTGTTAAAGGGTGACCATATATGTGAGGACTCAATTCTGACTATCTATTCTATCCTATTCCATTAATCTATATGTCTATATTTATAACAGTACCACACTGTTTTGATTACTGTAGGTTTGTAATAAGTTTTAAAATCAGGAAATGTGAGACCTCTAACTTCATCTTTTGTTAGTTTCATTTTTTGTGTCCCTTGAGATTCCATGTGAATTTTGGATTTTGTATTCCTGAAAAAAACACCATCATGCCAGGTTCAGTGGCTCATGCCTGTAATCCCAGCACTTTGGGAGGCTGAGGAGAGTGAATCGCTTGAGGACAGAAGTTTCAGACCACAGTGGGCAACATGGGGAAACCCTGTCTCTACCGAATATAGCCACGTGTGGTGGCACACGCTTGTAGTCCCAGCTACTTGAGAGGCTGAGGTTGGAGGGTCCTTTGAGCTTGAGAGGCAGCTGCAGTGAGCCAGAATTGGGCAACTGCACTCCAGCTTGGGTGACAGAGTGAGACTCTGTCTCAAAACAAACAAACAAACAAAAACACCATGGGGATTTTGATAGAGATCACATTGAATCTGTAGGTTGCTTGAGGTAGTGTTGACATTTTTTTTTTTTTTTAGAATAAAAAGAATAAAAGAGAGAAAGAAAGAGGAAGAGATTTTAGAAAAAGAGAGAAAAGGAGAAAGAAAGAAACAGCAAAAGGAAGAAAAAAAAGAATGAAAGAGAGAAAGAAAGAGGAAGAGAAAGAGGGAGAGAGAATGGGATTCTTGTTTTATTGCCCAGGCTAGAATACAGTCTAAAAA